>CM043016.1:199839261-200127682 GCA_023690525.1 Holotrichia oblita
GAGTTTGAGCGAGGAATGCTTGTGGGTATGTTCCGTAAAGATTCCACTGACTCAAGCCAAAACATCAGTGGGTTGAATTGTTGTTTTGACTTGACTAAAAAAGGAGCCATGTTTTTGTCCTAGGCTGTTCACTTACTATTTATTTAGGCTTTATGATATTAAATCCATGCTCTCACGAATATAGGTAGCTATATCGCACAACTCTATTAAACGCGACGGATATCCCCGCACGAGAAAATCATTTATAGCGATCTAAACGAGATATAAACTAAGATTAATTTAAATACAATTAAATACATGTTACGTTAAACCTATCCGGAAAGATAGGGGTCCAAAATTCTATTGTATGTACACGAGATGGCCGGGACTACAGTACCGAAGTATGTACATATGTACGTATATAGTAGCTGGCCAATACATGAAAACGCCGACCTATCTCAAATATAAATTAAACGGATAGCGGATAGGTTAGGTCGATGTTGTATACGAGGCTATATTTTAGCAGACAGTGTACGCACACACTCGCAGATTACGTTGAGGATGGGGTAATTTCGAACCGTCGATAACCCCTGTTCGCTTCTCGCCAAAGGCTCAGATGGCAGTGGACGTATCCTATGTATCGACTACATATAGTAATCCGTATTATATGCGTACGTCATCTACCGACCAATACAAGTAGGGGTCTGTACATGTGTGTGTGAGTGTATACGAAAGTGTATCTCATGTTACCGAAATAATAAAGTTATCGACAGTTTTGATTTATTAGTCTTACCTAAATCAATATACCGTATTTCATATATCATACTCTCTCCCGTTGGCGTAATATATAAGAGAAAATCAGATGAGAGTTTGGGAATGGGGGGTGGATACTGACCCCGTTTCAATATTCTTCTAGCAGATTTCCAAGCGATATTGCAGCGACTGGCTAGTATAGTAGATATAATGTTGAGGTGTGTGAGTGTGTGTGTCTAGTATATCCATGTGCAAGATGGCGCAAGATAGGTACTTACGGTTTGGCTGACTTGGATTGATGAATATCCCTGAAACAGAATTTTAAATTTAGTTTTCGTAACTTGTCTTGACCGTTTCAAAGTCTATGATAAATTTTAAAAACTCTAAGCGATTTAAAATGATTGAAGTTTGGAAAAGGAAGGAACAGATGATGGTCTCCCATCTTGGACTTGTCACGAAAGTACAAGATGATATTATATAGGTACTTCAAATTGTTATATGCATATCCTTTATAAGCCAAAGCCAACGCCCCCTGCTTAACAGATACTGTTAGACTATTAATTAAATCTCGTAAAGACGCGCTTTCTAAATTTAAAAGCTCACGATCTCAGGTAGACTGGAATAATTACAAATCCATAAGAAATTACACTACGAACGCCATACGCCGAGAAAAAAAGGTCTATTTACAATTTATTTATCATCAAAATAACAACCAAAAGTTGTGGCAAACTATGCATAATTTGACATTCACTCGCAGACGTTATCGCAATGTCCCAGATCACTTGAACGATGGATCAGATTAACAAACATTTTGCATCCTCTTGCTCCGGTTTGCTTCCAGATCAAAAAATTATATTAAAATATGAAAGTAGTAGAATTAACTTTGGTTTTAAATTCATTGACAGCTCTGATGTTTTCCGATATATTTCTCAGATTAAAACTAATGCAGCTGGTATAGACGGTATGACCATTAAGATGCTTAAACTCTGTTTACCGAAAATTATTGAATACATAAGGTACCTAATTAACCAATGTTTTTTTACTACGTGTTTCTGGATATTTTGAGAAAAGCCATAATTTTCCCATTATGTAAAATAAATAATCCTAACGAGTTGCGCCCAATAAGCATTCTTCCTCTTTTCTCAAAGATCATGGAGAAAGCAACGGCCGAACAAGTTCATACTTATCTTCAAGTAACGAACATTCTACCAGATGTACAATCCGGTTTTAGAAAACATCATAGTACTACCACAGCTCTTGTTAAGGTATATTTAAGTCATACCTTACTGGTAGAACTCAAAAAGTGTTTATAGGGGTGAACTATCCAATGGCACCCCACAGAGTACAATAATTTCTCCTCTACTGTTTATATTATACACATCTGATTTCTCTAAAAACATCGATTCCTGCGCACCCCAGTTTTTTGCTGATGCTAGTCAATTACTATATTGTAACTTCAATGCCAGTCAAATAACGCAATTTACAGATCTCATAAATCAAGACATCGATATTTTAGTTAAAGTTTCCAAATCACACTGTCTGAAGATCAATCCTCTCAAGTCATCAGTTATAATTTTTGCTAAACGAGGGCACGGGGCCGTAGATAACATACTGGATGTGATATTAACAAAGCCATTCGCAAGTCGTACGCATCCCTAAGATATCTATATTCTAATAGGAAAATTATGAATAGCAATATTAGAACGTTATTATGTGACAGTTTAGTCCTATCACGCTTCAACTACTGTGTTAAAACGAAGAGCAGCTATGCTTTTTGTAACTATCTTAAGAAGCAACTAATAAATGAGCAGAGATCTTGAGCGTCACTTTCGATTCTAATTCCTTTACTTCTTAAACTGTTACATTCATTTCATGTATTATTGGATAGAGTAGCATAAGACTGTCAATATTTTTTTTATTTTCGTTAGTTAGCTAATTAGCTAATAGATTGCTCCGTTGTAGAACATAGATTTTTTTTGGTTACTCTGTGTATTATTTTTTTAGAGGTTGAGTTGAATACCTACAGCTGGAATCCACCTCTGTAATAAAGTCCATTATTATTATTATTATTTAAGCAGATTTAAGGTTGTTAGATATCAGACATTTTTCACTTTTGAAGGATGTTTATTTATTTAAAAGGTTCCTAATTCTTAATCCACAACCTCCTAACCAATCTTTATTCAATTCTAGTGGGGTTGGTTCCTTTTTCTGGCATTGAAAGACGATATTTTGGCACTTTTTAGCGAAACTCTTATTCGAGAACACATTCCTTCTGAGTTGCGCTTATAACTTAAGGGGTTCAAAACCGTCTCCACACTACAGCATTTGATTACTAAACTTACTTATTATTATGTTCCTTTTATTGAGGAGCTTTCGTCTCGTATTGCGTTTTTCTCCCTTTGATTAACACAAGCTGTTATAGCCTAGTTCGAAGACACTGATCCATACGAAGATCCAGATCAGCCGAGCTCAACCGCCAACGAATTCAAGAAGATAAAGTGTTCCAATTGCTAAACACTATCAATCCACTGTTCATGGTAGTAACAACGCCAGAGTACAAGCCTTCCACACTCAACAACCGCCATTTCATCTTATTAAACACCAAAGTAAAGTGGCAATGGTATAAATCGAAAAACAACGGCACCTAATGTAGAAAATGTCAAAAATGGAATGCTCTCATCCGCAACCTGACACGTACATGTCAGAAACCGAAAACTGAACCAACAAAATGTGCGAACTACAGTGTCAACCCCCCGCCAGCAGCACTGATTGACCGGAATTTAAATGATATGCCAGTGCCATCACGGCCAGATCCAGAGGACGTAGCCCATTTATCGCGAAACAGCGTTCCCAGCTAGGACCAAAGAACCTTCTCCGTCCACCAACCACAAAATCCTTGACGATCCATAATACACCTCATTCCACTCTACCGCACAAAATCAGCCAAACAGCCTAAATAAACCGGCAACTGCACTAGTTGCTGCTATCAAATTTATTTGCAATCAATTAAGAATATTCCACAAAAGATAACCAGAACCAACAACCTATTCGATCAAATTGCGGCAATCCAGGAATACCAATCTGGCATGGTTACAATGAGGTAACAAACAAACCACAACGGAGAACAAAGCACAAACGCGTAGAACAAAGAAAACTATCATAAAGAGTTCCTGCCCCCAACTATCCCCTCATCCAACTACGAAACATCGCTCAAGACGCGGTCATCAACGGAGCAAGCCGAAACCTGCGATGAGACAATACAAAGCTCAGAGGAAGATCCTGGTTGATCTCGATTCCGAATCGGATATGACACCTCGCTACAGGCATTACAGCGAAAACTCTTAAACCTATATTCATTCACAGATGACGAAAGATACCAAAACCAACCCATACCAGACGTAATGGAGCAAGTTGCAAAAATAAAAGAGCTCAATACAAGAACTCAACACCGTGTATAATGCGAGATAATTTTGTTTGTGCTCGTATAGGCCATTTATGTCATCCAATAGCAACATCTTGAGCAAATTCTATTTTGTGACCACAATGAAATGTAAGTATAAGTATATCGGACGCAGATGCTCTTAGAATAAGATGGTAGTTATCGCAAGTGATCACATATTTACACTTATGTATAACGAGGCTCTTATATAATGACAAGTACAAGAGCGGATTACATAACAGCGGAGCCCATTACACGACGGTTATACAACCATATTCCACCAAATTACGCGGACAATAAAGCGAATCAGGAAATTGCGTCAGCGATTTTTTTTTGATATAAATATTGAAAAAGGAAACGCTAAATGTCCGCTCAACCCATTTGTTAACATAGAATTATTTACTAATTGATTTATATATAGTTGTACCATGCATATTTTTGGCTACCGTTGCATATATTCAAATATAAATTAAAAAGCAATTTAAATATTTAACACTTTAATGCGACGCCTATGTGTAACCAATTAATTTTCCACTCGAAACGGATACATGTCGAAAGAAAATCGATACCTCTATAAATTATTCCCATTAATAATATACAATTTCGGTGGTATATTTCACTAGATAATAAATTTACACCTATACGAACAAAAAAAAAATAACTCCCTCCACAATCGATTATTCCGAATATAGCAGAAATGCATTGTTTCAAAGGACATAAAATTTTATGTTACTGAAATGCGTTAAATACAGCTCCGCGTGAAATGTTCATATTCGAGTCTATGTATATTGCATTTATGTAATGCAACCTATCCCGTTGTTTTACCAAACACCTATTCCATATTAAAAAGAAAAATCTACATAGCTATACTTTTCAAGTTAGTAGTAAAATATACAAGGATGTAGAATATCTAGAAGAGACAATAGTAGCATCAGAGCAGTGTACGACCGAATATCGAAATCATACGTTTTTATTTTGTTGGCAACACGTGTGACATACTGCATGAATGGAGGGACATTTCTCGCCCGTCCGTTTTTTGAATTTGGTCGATATTGAAAATGTTTCCGAAGGGTGAATCGGTTTTTTATTGCCGTATCTCAGAAAGGACAAATCTGGGGATAAAAGACACCCGTGTACGGTGTTGGTTTATTAAAAATCTACCCGATCAAATCGCAAGAAGTGGAACAAATTGATGCGTAAGTTCTAAAAGATTAAAAAATGATATCGTTCACTCTAGGAGTAACCCTCACCTCCTTTATTGAAAGTTGACATACACGGAGTTGTATTTTCAATTGAATCATTTATTGCAGAAAGGAACTAACTAACATTTTTGTTTTCGAGAAAAACCTTCTATTTTCCAATTTAAACAATGTCGTCAAAAAACGACATTGTTTATTACAAACTCAATGTCTGAGTACCTATATAATAATAATAATAATAATAATAATAATAATAATAATAATAATAATAATAATAATAATAATAATAATAATAATATATATTTATCCAGAGACCATACAAGTACATACAATTGCACAATTGGTATAGGATAAGTCAAAGAAACAAAGTACATAAATGTTAAATACAAAAATCCACAGCTAAAAGAATATTATTTGCTAATATATGAAAGTAAAGAAAGGACAAAGGACACAATTATATACAAGTAATTCAGTGCATTTCATTGTAGTACTCTTCCAGAGAGTAGAAGCATTTGTGTATTAGATAGTTTTTCAAGTCTTGCTTAAAAAGTCTGATATTGTTAACATGTTTGCATGGCAGATCTAATTTGTTATATAATTTTATGCCAATGTATAATGGGTTACTTTCAAATGTTGTAAGATTGTGTTTCCGAATAACAAAATTGCCTGCTTCTCTCGTAGGGTATGAATGAAAATCACGATTTCGTGGAAGGTCGGATTCCATAGCTCTTATCAATAGCAAAACTTCATATATAAAGAGTGACGGAAGTGACAATATGCCTAGTTGTCTGAATAGATTGCGACACGAGCAGCGTCGGGAAACGCCAAACATCGTCCTAATTGCTCTTTTCTGGAGTCGGAATGCTCTAGTACTAGCGGTACTAGAGCCCCAATACACAATGCCATATCTAATGCGGGATTCAAAGCAGGCGTAGTAATAGCTTTTAACGACATCTCGAGCAGTAATATCAACAAGCCGGTAAATTGCATAGCAGATCTGCGACAATCTTCCGCATAAGTTGTCGATATGCGTTAGCCAACTGACATTATTTTCAACATGTAGACCTAGAAACTTGGTACCATCGACTTGTCGAATAGAGTGTCCATCAATCTTCAAGAGGTGACAATAATCCATTTCCTTTCTTCTGGGTGTAAAGTTTATGAAAACAGTTTTATTGGGGTTTAACCGCAAGCCATTGTTGTTAAACCAAAGAAGGAATTTGTCCAGTATTAGCTGTGTATGTGGTCTCACGCAGGTCGGGTCTCCATGTGCTCCAACGTAACTGGTATCATCAGCATACATGATTAAATTGTCACTGTCAATTACGCTTGGCAGATCATTAATAAAAAGTATGAATAGCAAAGGTCCCAGAATCGAGCCCTGCGGTACACCGGATTTAATGTCCTGCTCATATGAAGTAGTATCACCTAACACGACAATTTGCTTTCGGTTTGCTAAGTATGATGACAGCCAGTCCTGCATAACGCCCCTCAAGCCGTAGTACTGCAATTTTTGTAATAGCAAATCGTGATTAACAAGATCAAATGCTTTGGAGAGGTCCATAAACAAGCCAATACACTTTTTGTTGTCATTTAAATACTCATATATTTTTCTCATGAATGCTACTATTGCCGTATGTGTCGATTTGCCACGGATGAAGCCATGTTGAGTAGGATGTAAAACATTGTGTTTATTCAAAAACTGGAAGATCATATCAAATACGATTTTTTCTAAAACTTTGGATATATTGTTTAAAATGGATATCGGCCTATAGTTGATACCCTGTTTTGGATCTCCACCTTTGAATACTGGAACAACTTTGGCAGTTTTGAGTACATTAGGAAAGACTCCACATTCCAGAGACCAGTTAATAATGCTTGCAAGCGGATACTGTATTAAATGCGCGCTTTTCTTAAGGATGTCATTGTTGATACCATCGACACCAGTAGACTCCGAGGACCTCAAACCAGCGATCATTGTATAAACCTTTTCCGGACTAACATATTCGACAAACATACTAGAAATATTATTATTTGTTATTGGGCTCTCTTGTATAAAAGCAGGTTCAGTATTATCACAAACATTAATGAAATACTCGTTGAAAATATTTACAGTATCTACGGGATCATCGACTGTTGTATCGTGGTAAACGATAGAATTGTGCTGCGTTTTATTTTTCCTATTTGTTGTATTATTGATTATTTTCCACGCAGTTTTTGATTTGTTTTGTGATCGTGACATGAGGCTGTCGTTATATAGCTTTTTGGCGTTAGAAATGACTTTCTTGTAGATACGCTTGTATTGCTTAGACCTAGTTACCTTAATTCAATCTTATTTCTCGTTGTGGAGTGAGCTTACAAATGGGGGTTATTGATAAACCCGTCCAAATGCGTAGCCATCCACTTCTAGCACGTAAGCACGTAAAATATCTGGGGTCGCTCTCGATATTAAACTTGTTTTTAACAATCCCCTACCTAAGTTTAAATATAAAATGTCTGATCTATAAGACGTTTCTCCGACCTATTTAACACCTATGCTGCCCTAACCTGCTCCAGTGCCAGCGTGTCTCAAATGAAGCGGATAAAGATCTTGCAAAATCACGTGTTGCGAATGATTATCATGCCACCCTGATATGTTAAAAACGACCACACTCATAGAGATTTGGGTATTTCAAAATTGAGTGAGTACTTCGCTGCAGTGGCCAGGAAGGACTTCCCCGCGCGTAGGGACTAGAGGGATAGTAACCACACTCTTGAAGAGACTGCACACATACACACCACGCTGTCTCCTGGGCCATCATCGGTTGAAGGGGAAAAAAAGCTAATGGGAGCTCGACCTCGATCTTCAACAAACACAAGCTCTCAGAGAATTTTGAATTTTGTTTGGTGAACCCATTTGGTTTCCACAGCTGAAATTTTGAGTTGTTTCAGCTTACTCTACATTGTTGCAACAAATTAGGCAGAATTCTAGAATATTACAACAGTGTACAATTAATAACTTAAAAGCTCGACCTTCAATTTCTCAATTTTGCTGATTTTATAACTGTCGTGAAACATTGAAGTCTTAGTGCATAAGTTTGATCAATATTATTAACTAGTGTTAAGACTTAAAAGGTGACGGGGGTTGTGGGCGTCGGCACCATGGTCTATATAGGCCTTGAAGCTAGGGTCCCGGCCCTTAAGGGTGGGTGACCTTCTTCGACAAGCTCTTGTCATGGCACCTGAGGCAGTTGGAGAGTGTGGAGGACTTAAAAAGGAAAGAGTGCTGAGATTTTGCTAATTTCATTGGTACACGATCACTACCAGGAGTCAGGTCTTCTGTAATCAAGGTTGTATTGAATGATGGACATAAACTAAGCAAAAATAGGGAACACTGTTATCCTCGGCTACACTCTAAAATACTGTGCATTTTAGCTTAAATACATCGCAACGTTAGGCACACATCTGCTGTAATAAATGTAATTTTTATACTACATACTAGCTAGCATTACTACCATAAAAGAAGAAACCTTCTACGTCATGTTTTCATACAACACAACATTAATTCACCGGCTTCCTTTTGTAATTAATCAAAAAAAAAAGAAACTACACCGCCAACACATTAGAGAGACGGATAGTAATTTCTTTTCCCTCATGAATTTTCATGACTACACGGCGCTACATTTATTTCTATCTAGCCGGCTGCAAATACGCTAGCTAAATAGTAGTAGGAAGAAGATAGACGACGCAGACTTGTTATTGGAGGGTACATGAAGCATTCCCGCAAACTGCGCTCGTAATGATCTGCACGTTTCTACAAGCCAAGCGGATATCCGTTAAAATTTATTTCGAACTAGTACTTCGTTTTCGAAGTAATTCTACATGTTTTTGTATGTAAATGTGAAACTGCTATCATGTATAAACAAAGCAAATTGAGAAAATATTGGGAATATTACGTTGCGCTAATAATAACATCCGCGATGGATCTACTTTGTGTTATTTATCATGTGGGAAAATTGCTGAGACGAGGCGTTAGTGAAAAAAAAAGCAAAGCTTCGATAAATGTGTTGTAGCACGCAATCCCCTAATTTTTCTTTCTACGTCATTCGAGATTTTGTTATAAATATATACCTACGGGAAAAAAAATTGATTACTGTTCATCTGTAATATCTGATGAAATCAGCGAGATATTGTTTCTCTTGTTGGTTTTGCACATTTTCGACGGTTTTGATTGATATGTTTGTGGTAGGTAATGAAAAAGGAAAGACTAGAAATTTCTGTATCGATGTAACCAAACCTGTTAAATCTACCTCCATTCCTCCAACGAGGACAAAACTTATTCCAGGGCAAGTTCGAAAGAAACAAAAAACAAATCAAATGAATCTTAATTTAGCCTCTACGTTTCTTACAACCTCCAATTGAACATGGCATCCCTTGTACCATTTACTCTTATCTAATAAATATAGTCGATAACCCATCAGAGCTTTATGGACGTATGGAGGAATATTTTTGGCCAAATTAGAGACACTTCCCAAGTATGACTCAATGGATCTATAAGGTATGCATAGATTGTTAAAAAATTCGCTGTTATGAAACAAATCTGGTTATAAGAGATGGTTGGCTGGAAATTTCATGGTCGGGTAAGCCTTAGGGACAGCAACTCACGTAGTCACTTCAGAATTCCTCTTTTAGTGGCTCGGGGTATTGCAAAACTAAAGCTAGTCTAGACTTCTGGGCATGGTAATATAGCAGAATAGCAGTAAATCAATACATTAACAACAAAAGCTGTTATAGGGCTAGAATTAGTTTGTGAAATCACTAGGGAGGTTGTAAATGAGGAAATGAAGACAAAGTACTGGTGCGATGGCATTGGATATCAAATTTCTAAAGCTTTCCTGCTGAGATCATGTAACAAAAAGCCTGGGACACCATTTATTTATAGTAGGAAGACCCTCACACTTAGAAAATAGCATTTGTGTGACTTTGGCTTTACATCTAACTCCATTTGCCGAGGATGTCAAGTAGATGACGAAGCACTTCGTCACACACTATGCCATTCAATAGCATTAGGAAGCAAACCCGTAGAGGTGAGAAGTTCACATTTTTGGACGTAAGGAGGTTGTACATCAACGATTTCGTGCAATTCTTTCCTTGAAGGAGAACTCCATGAGTAGTTGTAGAACTAGAAAGCTTAAGAGGCTTAGTAGTAGTTTACTAGTGCCATGATGACAGCACGTATGTTTTCAATGTATGATACATTGAACGAAAAATGTACAAAAATATAATTAAAAAGTACATTAATTCAATAATTTTTTTATAAAAATTCGTCCAACGAACCCAGTTATCAATAAACGCGCATATTGTATTAATACATACAATAGCGATCTGTGTTACAGTGAAATGATTGCAAACAATCAATACCTTAATAATTTTAATAAACACATTTATTAAAACAATTAGGTAACTTGTTGTAAGTAAACTGAAAGAAATAGAAACTAATAAAATATTTTATTAAATTAATAACCTGCTGCATTATATTAACCCACTAATTTATAATTTCTTATTTGAGTAAGTAATAAACGTCATTTTATTAATGTGATAAACTGATTTATTAAGCAGTATGACTAATAAATAAGGTTGTTCAATATAATAAATAAATTTATCCGCACTATAATTTTTGTTGTTGTATTAATGAACCCAACGCAATAAATCATATTTATTAACTTTGTTTTTTCAGTGTATATACAGGCTGATTCAAATTAAGTGCACACCATTGCACCATTAAATTAGCAAAGTATTAGAGTTTTGAACATTTAGCATGCAGTTCATGAAAAAAATTGAATAAGGCATTTTCGAGATATTTCGAAATTTATATTTTTTTTTAATGGAACATCCTGTACACTTTTTAAAATTCTAAATACTAGTGTTCTTTGTAATAAAAAAGTTTCAATATACTATTGTCCTAAAACGAATAATAAAGTAGAGATAGCAGTCAATAGTATCAGAAATAGCATTGGCGCGCACTTTATTTGAATCAGCTTGTATAGGTGGGGGCGGATATTAGTACTATATAGAGGTTCTCCCAACGAAGGTAGTAACAAAGCTCCTTTTCACCTGTTTTCCTAATTCTATTGAAGATTACACTTTCTACTTTGTTAATCATTCCTTCACCTTTTCTGTTTTCTTCCTGCAGAATGAGGACGTGCATTGTCATGGAGCAACACAAAATCTTGGTTGAGCCCTCCATGTCTTTTTGTTTCACAGTATCGTTCTGCATTGATGGTTTTATTGTTTGAAAATCATATATCTAATTTAATTAGGTTGGGGTATTCCAGTTTGAAAATGTTATACGGTAGCAAGGATTGTTTGGATATTGGGTTGAGAAGAGCCTTGTGTGAATTTTTGATTCTGTCCCGTTTTAATTTCTGTGTCAGTGTTTACTATTCGTGTCTCGATAGTACTGATAGAGCCAGAATCCAGCGTTTACAAAACTCCTGCCTGCGTTTCATTTACGGTATCCGTAAATTCGACAGGATATTCCACACACTGGGATGGGCGTGTTGGATTAATATGTCAAGGAGGGCTGAATTTCATTCCACCACTTTTTATCATAAGGTGGTTTTCTATAGAAAGCCCAGTTAGTTGCATCGTAAGATTCTGTTCAGAACGGATGTGCACAATGTGAATGTGAAAAATAAAGGCCTACTAACTCGTCCAGTTGTGGCACAATAAGCCTGATGGCTGCGGTGCCTACCGGTGACTATAGGTCGGACGGGTCTGGGGAAGAGAAAAAAAAAAAAAAAACTCGTCCAGTTCACAACCTAGAAATTTTCAAGAGATCTTTTTCATACAACGTGGCTAAATCGCTAAATTAAATTTAACCTGGGTTGCGTTCTTTGCATCCCTCAGCTACGCAAGCAATACTTCTCATCTTACTGAGTGCCGTGTTGTTTGTTTTTTTTTCTTTTTTCTTTACTATCCCAATTAGTACTTAGTTAGTTCTGCAATTGCTTTCTTGTATCTGTGTTTAGATTTATGCGTGTGCTTATTTTGGCCAGGTTCAGAAGGAAGACCAGCTGCCTGCTGCAAGCAGCTGATTCTGAACCTTTTGGTACATCTATAATTTGGTACTATGGTATAAACTATTGTATTGTTTGAATTTACCAATAAACTGCTATTATTATTATTATTATAAAAGAACTCAACAGGCAAATTGCCCTGTCTGTCTTAAAATATAGAGCACACGGTTTTTTGTGTCTTTGTAGTTTTACTTTTGGAAGAATCTAAGTGCGTCTACTCCATCGATTCTATTGTTCTGATTTTGG
Organism: Holotrichia oblita; assembly: GCA_023690525.1. Lineage (NCBI taxonomy): Eukaryota > Metazoa > Arthropoda > Insecta > Coleoptera > Scarabaeidae > Holotrichia > Holotrichia oblita. Next base: position 199,851,936 of record CM043016.1, read on the forward strand.
AGTGACATCAGAAACCCAAGCTTCATCACCGATCTCAATACGGTTTAAATATACATTTCGCTTAACGCTCTATCGGGTAGGAATTATTAAAGCACTACCAAACGATTTGTAACAACCTCATGCAAAACAGTTTATTTTTTAATTTGTGGAAACTCATTGCTAAGAATGTTTATCGTGAATCGCCGTTTGCAGCAGAAGACCGTCCACTCCAATCGCGAACATGTTCACCATTAATCTCTACATTCTAAAAGCGTATTACAGAACACACATCATAGTCGGCGGGCTCAGAAGTTGTCTTAGACATTTTGAAAGATCACCAATAAATGCACGCACAAGAAAATCCGGCTGTAATGGTGCCATTACAAACTAAAGAGATACTTGTGCAACGAGTGCAACAATGACAATAGCGCTGCGGTGGTGGGAGAATGAAACTGAACTTACTTTCCGGACATACCTCGTAGATGTAAACGACCTTGAAATAGTTTACTTCATTTTGTTTTTCATGGGCAATATTGCATCAGAATTTGTAACCGTCCATACTTAAGGATTGCATTTCTACCATTTCATATTTCTGTGTGCATGAAAAATTAAGCCGTTGGCTTCATGTCATGGGGACTTAATGGATTTTGATATTTTTGGCTTTAGGAATCATCCAACCTAACACATTTACTTATCAGATCTAATTAAAGTAAATTTGTTTTGTTGTTTCGTCCGCAGCTGGTAGTTTACCCCTCGACATATTTATGGAATGATAACGTATACTTCGTTACTAGTTATAACTATAATTAAGAATGATATATCTATGTATTACAATAAGGTTAATACACAATATGATATACGACTACATCGGAATACACAAAATTCAATTACGAGAATAATACTTTGAGTAATGGAATACGAAAACATCATCGTAGGGGGCAAACATATTTATATGGAACGTTCATCAAATAAAACAGAAACTTCATCAAATTAACTCGACAAACAACACCGTAACAACTAGCGCAAACATCGGAAGGAATATGAAACGAGTACCGAACGCTAATCGTTGACAATTGCGCCCTCTCTACGTAATACTGTCAGGTACTAATAGTAGGACGTCAAGGGGCACTAACCATAAAAGTTTCAGGCAAGCTCTCGGTTTGCCGCATCGTGCAGGTCCTGCGACTCTGAAGAGTAACATTCCTCGAGGCATTCGGTCTATAATCGAATGAGGTATATTTAATTGCTCGAAAGCAACATCGCTCTAATCCATTTACTCTCGTTATTTACCGAATTAAAGGTCTAATTGCTCGGAAAGTAGCATATGCTACCCGTGGCTACCCAACCTTCCTATAAGGTTACCTGAGAAATTGACAACCCGATGGGATTATTTAGGGGATGATAGCAGAGTAAAAAGTCGATTTAAAAAAATGAGCCATGTTTAGTAACGACAAGAGATATCTTCCGTTAATTAATTAAATTAATAAAAGTTAACCGCTATGTATACAGATGTAGAATAACATAAATAACAGTTTTCTATATTATATAAACATAATAGTACATTATGTGAGTGTTTATGCATATTTATACTTTATAGCAGTTTTGGTTGTTTAATGTTAATTACAATGCAGTTATTAATGATGAAATTACATTGCATTAAAGTGCTCTTATGCACGGCATGTTACCATGTGAATCCAGTAAATGGGAATTAATGCTATCACTCACGTTGACGGATAGGAGATGGCATATCAGGTTTGTGTAGCATTTTGATGCGTACTCGTAGCGTATTTGGCATATCAATTCGTGTGTAAAACTGATTAGCTAATGTTATTTCAGTATTGATTAGGTAGGGATTATTACTTGCGTTATTTTCGACCGTATGTTTCCACCAAAATTACTGTTTCGCCTAAGGCAAGGAAGTGCATATGTGAAATGATTAGCGCTGTTCCACAGTACAGCCTGTTTCGATAGTAATACCTCCACCTAGATTGACATAAACGTCTTTAAAAGCTTGTCGGATATTGAATGAAACATCATAATTCCGATGTATTTTTTCTTCAATTTAGAGAGGACATTATTTATGCAATAGTTGTTCAAATTGTTGGCCAACCGAGAATTATGTTTCAATTTTGTGTATAGTGCTCCTACCCCGTCTTTGGCTTCTTACTGCTGTCCCCTTCTCTGCCCTGGCATTAGCGTTGCAAACCTCAATAAACCTCAATAAATTAAAAATTTGTGTAGAAGATTTATAGGCAGCTTTAATATTATATTTGTTTAAGATATTAGCAGATTTTTGAGATATGTGATTAAATGGGAGAAGTCTGTAGGTGTAAGAAATAGAAGTGGGTTTAGTAAATAAAGGATCAAGTTTGATCAATGAGTGTTTTAATATACAATGGTTTTAGAGCTGAAATTATTATAATTGGCTAGATCATAATAGTAATTATATACCAAGGGAGAGAAGACATTTTTCTCAGCCGAGTAGCATTATTTCCCGAGACGCGAAGCGTCGAGGGAAATAATGGCTAAGAAGTTAGGGCTCTGTTTATAAAGTAAGGAAAGGAGGCTGATTTATGGGAGTGATGATGGTGAGATTCAAAAGGGATGATTATAGAAGATGAGGTGGGTTTTCTGTATATGTTACAGGATAAGCTAGTATTAATATTGTTAATAGTTACATCAAGGATATTTAAACTGTGATTATTTTCTATTTCAAGAGTAAATTTTAAATTATTATGAAGGTTATTCAGGTAACTGTGAAAGTTGTCTAAAGTATTATTATCTCCGGACGATAGACATAAAATATCATCAACATATTATCGTATCCATTTAATAATAATATATTTTTATTGTAGGAGTTCTGGTCGTCAATTATAAAATTTGATTCAAAATAATTTAAGAAAAATTCAGCAAGAATACCTGGTAAAGGCATACCCATAGGTAAACCCCATCATTGATTTTATAGAATTGATTGTTGAAGGAGCAAAAATTATTGTTAACAATATGGGAAATCAAATTAATTATAGTATTAGTTTTTGTGGTATTGAAATTAGTTGACAGTAATTGTTTAAGTATATTAATGGTATTGATAGGAATATTTTAGTTAAATTAACAATATCAAATGAAATAAGTTTGAAATTAGTATTGTTTTTGAGTCAGTGATTGCAGGGATTATTTTCGATTCTCTCTCGTGCTTCAAAAAATATTGCTCATGTTTGATTATGATCACATATCCAGAAGAGCTCCCAGAGATTCTGTGATTAATATTATCACCGCCATCTTATTCTTGCCTATTTTCCACATATTTGTAAGCATGCCAATGCGGTTGCAATCCCAAAACCTTTCTGCGTCTTCAAGTTTGTTAGAGCCACTATCTTGATCCAAGCGAAATAAGATCTTGTTATCTTATTAATGATGCGGATCTAATAATCCGGCTTTAGAGACGGACCACCAACTAACTTGGGGCTGTTTCTGCAAAGCTAGGCGGCTTATGAATCGTTTGGGTTCAACCTCTAATGAAGATAATAAAGATGCCATAGGTATTATGAACTTCTTCCTTTGAGTTCATTTATCTAAAATCGTCGCTAAAATGCGTTAGGTTGTGAATATGGGAGGGGTTCGTAGGAATTGGACGGTTCTGGGTTTAAAGGAAAAAGGGGTAAAAGAGGGTTGGAAACGTGTGATTCGAGGGAGTGATTTTATATGAAGGGCTATGATGTTGTGTGATGGCTACGCTGCAATGTCCCATGAATATGTTGACCTAGGTGTCTTGGATGGCGTACGCTATGGATTCAATCTCATGAGCACTTTAACAAGATAGCTCTCAGAGTTGAAAATCCTCTTGAAGGTACCTTTGGTCAACTTTGCTGTGTGTTGGATGAACGGCAGAATTTCCGATGGAGTTGGATATTACAGGCATACCATGACGCTCCTGTATGGGATTTCGCAGAGCTTGACAAAATCAAGGATTCGTATGTTAGTATCGGTCGCAGGAAGACGGTATGTACGAGTACCTTGATGTTGTGGCTCAATCTGCTCTTCCGACACAAAAAAAGGACAAACCACGCATCTTGCTCACAAAAATCTGGAGACTATTTCAGAAATGTGCTGGTGATAGACCAGATTAGAGTCTAGTTTCATTCCCAGATATTTTACACTCTCGCTTCATGAGAGGGTGTTACCGGAAAACGGACGGCTACATATTCAGTGTGGTTAATAGACACGGGCCATCTCGAGAATCTGTTCATAAGCGCATCTATAGCTCTCTGCAGACCAGTGCGCATCAGCTGGTCAAAGTTAGTCGTTGTGTAGACTGCCGTACCGTCCACAAATATGGCCAGTTGGAAGATCAGAAACAAAAATCTGGTGCGAAGAAAGCGTTGGAGGAGTTGGAAGCCAATAGAGTGTGAGGAGGGGATAGGTTTGGGCGTCTTGATTAAGAACCCCTTCCTCAAATTACTACACCGTCTTCCAAATTTCATTTCAATGATTTGTTAGCTGACAAAACGTATGACCTATAATAATCCGAAGCATCGAAAAACTTCGTTCTAAAGGCAAACCATAGTGAACGGAGCGATCCAAACTTCGAAAATCAAGGACATGCAATGTTGGAACACAGTTCATTACAAATATTTTTATGGTAATGTCATCTTTTGGATTTTAAAAAAGATCTTCAAATATAAAACTGATTACCCAGTGTGTATGGAGACCATTTCTTGACCAAAAACAAAAGAAATTGAAGCCTTCTTCTAAAACTAGAATCCCCATATGATGAATAGCAACTCGCAACGCTTTGTTGTATATCAAAAGTTATCAATGTTGGAGCTCTCTGATTCTTCTTCTAACCTTCCATCGTAAATTCGAATGTAGTTTAGGTACAAGAACAGACTTAAAGGACCTATTACAGTTTATAATCTCATTATATCAAAGCTCAATAGTACTAACCCCAGTTAGTTGTTTTTCTAATTACCTTTTTGACAAAAATAATGAATAGTTTTAAGTGTTAGAGAAGAGAAAAGTTGAGGTCACCCGTATTATATTATATAGTTTTATTTTAAAAGAAATCATCGTTAAATAAACATTTTATGTTCATAAAAAATGTTAAGTTCGTGAGTCAATTCAGGTCGGTTCTTAGGCGCAGATATGTTTCCTATAACAGGCAAACAGTCCATGTTATTAGTTAGAGTTTATTCGAAAAATAGTCGTAACATTTTCCTCAAAATACTTTATAACTATTTATGATAAATAAAATACATAGTAATGTCACAGTTATGGGCTTTCATTCTTTCGGGTAACATTAGTTAAATACTTCAGAACATTATCCAATTTAAACTAAATCAATAGCATATATGAACAGTAATTTATTCCAGATTACTATTCATTTACTCACTCGATACTATTTCCAGTATACATCGATAGAAATTAGGACAAATCATCTACCACCCACTCAATAATAAACTAATCTCTTCAAAGAAAGAAACCTTTATTAAATAGAACGATGTAAGGTAAAACGAGTATGGATATAAATGCGTGCGTGAGGATATGTAAAGTATGACATTAAGGGACAGACTAGTATAATTTACTATTCAAGTTCTCAATAATTACAAGAACGACAAGCATGCTTTCATGTCATTACGCTACCTGCTGCGTAACAGCAGGAACCCAACGTGCTTAAATAAATAATTTCTGGTAGCAGATTTAATCCTACATGGCTAAGCGTTAACAAGCTAGAATTCGACTGCACACAATGAGAAGTATGTTCCTTAGGTATTCACTTAAACATTTTCATGTTTGTGGGATTTTGTGTAATCAATATCGGATAATATGTCTTCTAGAATCATTTCAGATCCTTCTATAGAATATTTATAGAAAACTAGAAGCCAACCATGAATATTCAGACGAAAAAAAAGTAAAAAAAGAACACGAACATGAATGTCAGCTTTTTTTTTGCCTCGCAAATAAGATGCTGTATTTTTTGCTCATTTATTTTTTATTGGGGGTGAAATATGTAGATATATCAGAAGGCATATATGTAGACATGTTTGCAAATAACAAATTCTTTTTTGATCTTCAGAAATAGACATGATCTTACATTTTATTCGTAACAAGGACTAAGAAGGTCATAGAAAATTGGAGACGAATTTCGTAATTGTGCTTTATAAATAGTCTGGATGAAGACTTCTTTATTCAGTTATATATTAAATATGGAATTGCCTTTTAATGTAGGTACAATTTTGTCCAATATATTCCAGATAGTAGCAGCATTTAAGTTTTAAAGGCAAATTTTCAAAGGTATATCTTTCGTCTACATTTCAGACACTCAAACAATACAAAATTAGAAGCTCTGTTCTTACCGTTGCTATTATTGAGAAATTAAACTCTTAGTCGCCTTTAAGAGAACGGTTTTGACCTTCACCTCTCTATTACAGAAGGATATTTGATGGAGAGAAAATGACATCAATTCTAGGCAAATAAATTTGGAAGTAGTGTTTGAGACGTACTGAGTTTGTAGGAACTATAGAGAAAAGAATTCCTCTCCTTTGGAGTCCAGACTTTAAATTTGTGCCAAGCGTCGAGTCAGGTGAATTTAATTGAAGAGTATATTGAGCAGCAATGGAAACGTCTTCTTGGTATTCAAACTTTTCCTCGCTCTTGCTTTACAGAAATTTTGACAATTGACACATCTAGCCGTCATGTAGTACGAGTGGAATTATCTTATATTCGAGTTTTTGAATCTTTGATCTATAAGCTATCTATGAGATATATGAAATGTATGTGGTGTCCCCCTAGAGTAGATGAACCTCCTAAACTATCTGCAAGCCTTACTTAGATCGAGCTGCAGAATTGAAAGAGAACCAATGGTGCATGCATATTATATTTTTAATTGTGATATCTTAAAGAAGACCAACAGACCTATGAAGCCTTTTGCACTTTATTTGAAAACCAGTGCTTTGCAGAAGACACCAGATGAGATAAATGGAAAATTCAAGATCACAAGCAAAATTGCGGAATGTGCCGATGAAGTAGAGCTTTACAAAAGCTGTTCCTTCACGAATACTAAACACTTCAACTCACAAAACATCAAAAAACTTTTTACTAAAACACCGACGCGTTTCGACAGTAAAGTTGTCATTATCAAGGCGATAATAAAACTTGACTTCTACTTTTGCATCAAGAGATCCAGTGAAGAACTTCGCAATATGGCTGCCAGGTCCAAGGATCACAATTTATACCATAGGGTTAGTGCTAAAATTAGGTGTATTAGCGAAGATATTAAATTGCCGAATACTTGTAAACGTTTTTCTGTTTTTCCAAATTTGTTTAATGTTATTCGTTACGCGAAAGGAAAATGGTTACGTTTGGAAATCGAATATCTTTATGCCAAACGCAGTAAACCTGAGATTCAAGCTTTAGTTTTGTCATTGCCTTGATAATGACAGCTTTGCTGTCTAAATGCGTCGGTATTTTAGTAAAAAGATTTTTGGTGTTTTGTGGGTTGAAGTGTTTAGTGTCCTTCAAATTCTACTTTGAGTTTTGACAGATATGTAAATAAATTATTGGGAATTATAGCATTGCTGATGGTGTGGTGAAGAACTGAGCGTTTGACACTAATGATAATGTGAAGACAATGTTGTAACAAAGCCTGGAGGACACATTTATACACACAAAATACACAGCAAAAGCTGTGGTGTTAATCTAAGAAGCAATATAGCTGGGAAACCATTGCAGCTGCACGAACTACATACGAAAGATAATCTGTACGAGTCTATATACACGTTGAACAACCCAGATTCGAGGCATGCTGTGTGCAATGGTGCCACAACCACAACCCAGCATCGATGTAAAGGACACGCCGTGAGAGGGTGGTTAGGATTTATGTATTATGGGACACACTATATATTATTTCAAATTTAGATCTTCCTCATTCCTTTGATATAAGGTTTCATTGAGTTATACCGAGTATTTCAGAAGTTATGGTCAATTTTGTCTGAAAGTGATTGCGTGTTCAACGTTCTGTGTATTCCATACCAAACAACTTGAAATTATTTTTGTATTGGAATGACTTTTTTATATTGTTACAGTTTGATAGCAAAGTGATATTTTGCCAATATTGCGGTAACTGTGTAGAGGGCGATTCAAAGCGCAAATGCATTATTTTCTCATCTTATTTAAATGGAACACATTGTATTTTATATTAAGAAAGGGAAGGACACTGAATGCACTTCCTGAAACATCCTGTATATACGAAAATAATTTTAGAACATGTAGCTTAAGACTATCTATGATTTTTGTCTATAACATTTGGTGATACCTCAAATATTAATGGATATATTGATCTTTGACGCACTAATTAATGCCTCACTCTGTATATTTCAACATTACATGTAATGCTATTTATAATATGCTGAGTATCTTGGTTGTCTAACCTGTATAAGAAGTAACATTGATATCAAATTACAGCACTGATTTTGAGCTCGCTTGAAAGCACATTATCTGGTCAAGCTCTAGTTTTGACCTACTTTCAAAACCGGTTCAAATCACAACCTCAACGAGCTAAGCTGTTTTCAAAACCAGCTCTCAACCAGTTTAGGTTACTTTGAAATCAAGCTCAAAACCAGCCTTCAAAATCGGGTATTGCACGACGTCACCATCCCAGATTTTTCTTATTATCGGACGCTGGTTAGAACCGTTTACATATAACAAAAATAAAACACGTCCCAAGATGGACACTTGGGGAACACCACGCGTAAGATTAATTGCTTCAGAAGATGATACTTGTCTGTTATTACAAATGCTAACTAAGTATTTTCGATCATTTAAATAAGGTCCAAACCAATATAAAGCAGCATAATTGTTGAAGTAACAGATCATGATTAACGAGATCAAGCGTCTGGCTCAAATCGAAAAAGAGTCCGCCTGTCACTTGCCACTGATCAAGAAGTCCCTATATATGATTCAGTGCTTTAAAAACAGTGTGTGAAGGATACCAATTTGTTTTTTAAACAATTGCGCGACACAAGATAGTACAGATGCAGGTCGATAATTGCCGATGGCATGTTTATTTAAGGAGTCATTAATTAAAGGTGATAGATGCACTGGATAATCAGAGAGAAGTACAGAAGTACAAAGTACAGAAGTATCGTCAGGCAAACTTGTCTCTTTTTCTAGTAGGTACGGAAAAAAGAACTAACACGACCAAGTCCAAGTTTTCATATTCAAGATAAAGAAACAAATAAAAATGTACCCACACACTGTATGTATGTATGTATGTACTACTACTACTAAAGTATCATAACAAAAATTAAATTCTATAACCGAGCGGTTAAGTTCCAAAAATGTGTCAACACCGCGCATAATTTTAACAAAGAGTTCCACATAGACACATCAAAGCTGCTATAATAAAATTCACAAAGTATAATATTATTATATGGTGCGGGTTCCATTTCAAACTTGACACATAATGAGCTTTGATGACTGGTCATTTTTAATAAAGCATTTTACAGCACAATTACCGCGCTCTCGTGCGTAGCTTTCCAGTTAATAAATATTAATGCGTATAGAGAACAATACAGAAACATACGAGTAGCACGAACGAGCCAATCCAGAAGAGTGCCCCATTCGTAACGTCCACTATTCCCTGTCACTTGCAATACGTCATATTAAATAATGTTAAAAGCGCTTACGATAACACCATACTGTTTATGAGAATATATAAATGTGTAATTTGTAGTCGAAATAATTGAGTGATATTTAATTTTTTGAGTAGGTAAATTTTCCTAGTTTGAAATGAAAAAGTAGACTAATTATTAATTGTTGAGATTGAAATCAAATCATAAAAATCCAAGACGAGAAATGTCCTCCTTACTGTAGGTATTGATTTTCTTACCCCGTTTATTAAATAACACGAGACATAAGTTAGTAGTTACTTCGCGGACGAAAACAAGACGAAATCCGGGATTACAGACCGCGCGGTAGCATTAAAATCAGAACTTATTCTCATCGCGAGCGAAGTAGCAACGAGAGCTCGAGCTCGACGACCCCTTTTACGAAATTACGCGCAACCAAATAAGTGTAAATCTCACCCTCTCACAAGAAACCGTTACCTCTACCACTACGACAGATAGTACTAGTAGAGTAGTACTATCCGCGCCAACGTTCTTACTCGTTCGCAACCATCTTCGTTTTCGAGTCTTAAGAGCGGCGGCAGGCACACTAACTGGTGGAATTAACATAATTGTATAATCTGCCAGTGTCACATACATTGTAAGTCTTGTGTAGCCGGAAGAGTCCTGGATCTTGAATATCATGCTTCCTGTCTTCTCGGAGGGAGCGCCGCAAGATGAATGACTTCTTGTGCTGTAAAAAGTTAACTTCCTGGTTGAGCGCGGAGGAGCGTATGGCTCCGTAAGTTACGGTGAAGCATTTAAAAAGCGATTTATGACGCAAAAACTCCTAATGCGATTTCACACCGAGGGCGCTCGCTCTTGAAGGTTTTTGGGGGGTGTTGTTGTGTGCGAATTTATATCAAACATAATTTTACTTGTACTCATAATTGAAATTACTTTTACCCCTTTGAAGGATATGGTATTGAATCCTATAGACTTTTATCCAAAACAGGTTAGGGTAAGGTTGCTCAAGTCGTACCCGTTAAGAAAAAAAATTGTATAAAACTTAGGATATATCAAATACATAGAAATTACATGTGTTATTCAGAACTAGTGTTAGTATTGTTGTTATTTATTATAACAAAATTAGAAAATTAATATCCTTTCACGTAAAATTAATAAAATCTTTAGTAACTTACAGCGGTACGACTAAAGTAACCGCTATCCGATGTCGTACCACCTATAGCCTAAGTCGTACCTAAGAATTCGATGACACAATAATTGTAATTAGAACGTATTTTTATTAATCTTGCACCGAATGATTTGCATTTCAAGCATTTAATCATGTCTTCCTCCTTTAATCATGATCTTCTCCGCAAATAAACCAAAACCATTGGCATTTTTTCTTTTTAATTTTTAATGCCAATTCTTTTTTGTTGATTACTGCATTCCTTTTATTTGCCCTGTTTTTTATTCCGCGTTGACGTTATTTCGACTGACGAAGTCGAGCATCCATGAAACTCTTTGCTTTGATTTATTTGTTGCAGCTTTATTCGATTTATAGGGCCGTCCTCTTTTACCTCATTGATTTCTTTACTTTCTTGTGTAACTACTGCAGAAAGCTCTTCCTGACTATTGATGACCAACGAAGGAGTACGTAAAGAGTCTTCAGCCACAAGCGTAGCAGCGCAAAAATCATCATCATCAAATTCGTGCCTGTTGCATGGCCCCATACTGGTGGATCTAAAACCTTCAAAGCAGTATCCATACAATTCCAAATAGTTCTGACACATTAGTTTGGTTAGTTGCATTTCCAGGATTTGCTCTTAACCAATGAGACGAGGCTGTATTATAATTGATTTTCAGAGATTTGAAAAAAAGATTGGCCCAAATGTTGGAGACGGTGGGTTTTATGAGCAGGAAAGGATATCATTATAATATCGTACTCGCACGGCAGGTTTATGGCTTCAATATTTTTTGTATGGGTAGTATGCCCATCTAAAATAAGAATTACTTATTGCTTATTGTTACTCTTCTCCAACTTTGTGTACTTGACGAAATGTTCCAACCATTGAACAAAAAGATGTGACGTTATCCATCCGTTTTTGGAGCATCCAAATAATAGTACCTGATGTTGCTCCTTTCTCTAAGCAATCGCTCATCCGTACTCGTTTAAATATTAACATAAGAGCTATGAATTCACCTGCAACATTCATACAACATACGCCTGTAGTAGTGGTTTGTGAACTGTGGACAATCCTGTTTCGTCAATGTTGTCCTCGGGGGTATTGGTTTGAAGTTAATTTCCTGGTCCTTGTGCGATCAAATCTTGGGTACTCTCCACCACAACTCGGGAGGATGGTTGGTCCAGATCTAATCCAGCCGTCTCCACAACGATGGGGTTGATGGACGTATAGAGGTCCTCTCAAAGGTTTTCGTAGCAAAAAATCGCAGCGAAACTCGACCTTCCGGACGAACCAGCATTGTCATGTTTCGTTGGGTTTTGAGATACCTTAGATGCGACTTCGCAACACAGGGCAAGACAGTGCGACGTGTGTGTCATGTCATCAGTTTGATTATCAGGGAGAATAGTCTTTTGGAACAACAGAGTAATCACCTTGATATGCAAAACCCTTAAATAATTTCATTCACGGTGTCAGCTGTCGAGTGTCATCCTCATGTAGATCGCAGAGGGACTCTATGGAAACCGGTAGTTTCCCATAGTTAACGTGTCGTATGTTGGTCTTCGCCGTAACCCTGGACTCTAGGTAAATCGTGCATAATGATTAAAAACAATTTTGAGCCAAAGCGTGAACCCTATGCGGAAACAGACTTAAAGGAAAACACATAAGCAATTCATTGACAAAACTCTGGTTCTGACGGTAAGATCAAATTATTATATTAATAGCCGAGATATTTCAAAAAACGAAAAAAATCTAGCCGGGCATTTGTCGAATATTCGATCTCCGAAGGATGGAACAGATTGTACTCGTCGCCCTGAGTGTTGTACCGAAGAGATTTTGGTCCTATCTCTCTTAATAGTCGAGATATTTCAAAAAAGCGAAAAAAATCTAGCAGGGCATTTGTCGAATTTTCGATCCCCGATGGGTGGAAAAAGATTGTACTCATCGCCCTGAGTGTTGTACTGAAGAGATTTCGGTCCGATCTTGCTTACTAGCCGAGATATTTAAAAAAACCACAAAAAATCTAGCCGGGCATTTGTCGAATTTTCGATCTCCGACGGTTAGAGAAGATTGCACTCATCGCCAACTACCAGGAAGGCACATTAACGCGTTTAAGCGCTGTGACCGCTCTAAATTGATAAATTTTCTGGACAATTTTTTCATCATATACATTACCTAATATCACCTAGCTCGATGACCGTTTGATGAATCTGCTTCCCCATCGGCAAGTAGGTTCACCTTGTTAATCTAAACGAGAGTCCAAACGCCCAGCAGGGCACATTAACGCCTTATAGGGCTAAAATTTCATCGATATTTTCTCGAGAACCGTTTGATGAATCTTCGCTCTCGGCCAGATGGTTCATCTTGTTAATCTAAACGAGAGGACAAACCCCTAGGAAGGCACATTGACGCGTTTAAGCGCTGTGACCGTTCAAACTTTCATAAATTTTCTGGGCAACTTTTTCATCATATAAATATTACCTAGCTCGATAACAGTTTAATGAATCTGCTTCCTCCTCGGCAAGTAGGTTCACCTTGGTAATCTAAACGAGAGGCCAAACTCCCAGCAAGGCACATTAACGCGTTATAGAGATAAATTTTCTCGAGAACCGTTTGATGAATCTGCTTCGCTCTGGGCAACTTGGTTCATCTTGTTAATCTAAACGAGAGGCCAAACTACCAGGAAGGCACATTAACGCGTTTGAGCGCTGTGACCACTCCAAATTGATAAATTTTCTGGACAATTTTTTCATCATATACATTACCTAATATTACCTAGGTCGATAACCGTTTGATGATCTAAACGAGCGGCCAAACTCCCAGCAGGGCACATTAACGCCTTATAGGACTAAAATTTCATCGATATTTTCTCGAGAACCGTTTGATGAATCTACTTCGCTCTCGGCCAGATGGTTCATCTTGTTAATCTAAACGAGAGGACAAACCCCCAGGAAGGCACATTAACGCCTTTGACCGTTCACACTTTCATAAATTTTCTGGACAACTTTTTCATCATATAAGTATTACCTAGCTCGATAACCATTTGATGGGCATTTGTCGAATTTTCGACCTACGAGGGATGGAAAAGATTGTACTCGTCGCCCTGAGTGTTGTACCGAAGAGATTTCGGTCCTATCTCTCTTAATTATAATTTTAATAAGCTCCAGCTCGAACCTAATGACGATCATCTTGTAGACTAACTCCCTGATTCACACCCTGTCAAAGAAGAACACCTCGTTCGTCGTCTCCTTCGTCTCAAAAGCGTTTCTGATAGTCTAGGTGAGTCTGAAGAGTTGGAAGTTCTCTCTGAATCCGGATTATTCATCCTGGACGATGTTGTGGATAAAGTATTCTTCTTGGAGGTATCAGCGATTTTTGAGAGGTTCGATAAGAGAGATAGTACTTTATGCTTTGATTTTAACAAAATCCACTTAATCCACTCAGGTAGAAGCCTGTGCCATTTTATCATGCTCTGCTTTCCTCTGAAATACGTGACGTCGTATCCTTTGTAGTTGCCGCCGTTCTTCACGGAATAGTCGTGAACATGCTCAAGCAAGGTACAGTACTTTTTTAGTTTTAAATTTGACATGAATTTTAGTGAAAATATATAAAAATGTTATTTTGAAAATGTGACAATCAATTTGTATTCAAAACATATTTATGCAAACTGAAAGAATTACGAGTGTCATATTTTTATCAACATTATTTTATTACATTCAATTTGCGCTGGCGGGTAATCCGCGGTAAAATAAAATTAGCGTACGAATACACCTAAACCATGAAAAAAGCAGACAGTGGATGTAAATTCTTACGGACGTGCACAACATTTAACTTAATCCCCGTAAAAAAATGTTACGGTCGAAATCGTAACAGCATTTTTCCGGGAGTTTTCCGGTTATATGCGAGCTAGCGTGTACACCAAAAGAAACAACGACTGAACGTAGAGAAGAAAGGGCCGCAAAAAGTTGTTTAGAGATAGCACATTAGCGCGGATTTTCTCTCACAGCGCTGAAATATTTGATGTTATGGCTTATAGGATATGGAGGCCATTCGGAAAAACGAGATTAAATTTAAGTTTTTCATATGCTGCTAGGTATTCCCGAGTTCGGTTCCGTGGATGAGGAAAACAATACGTGAAATAAGCTATAGCCGAAGCAAAACAAAATCAACTGGCCGGGAAGAAAAATCTAGACATTTTTCATTTATACAGCCTTGTTTTCATTCTAATACACTGGTGGTTATAAATATGTACATATTATAGGAAATGAGCGAGGAATTGATTCTTGGCAACCAGAAGTGGGTGTTTAAATCAGGTCAAGACTGATTGGCTATGGGAAACATGCTCAAATTGGTCCGGACTCCTGAGCCCCTTAATAATGAAGAGGAAACTACTAAGTCGACAGACTAACAAGAAATTTTTTAGATATATATTTCGTATGACTAGAGCTGGATTATTGAGTATTTGAGGAAGTTACAGAACAGGAGATGACTACAAAATTAACACGAAATCATTTTGACTGCTGTTGGACAGATAAGGATTCAATTGTCGAGAGTACGGAGAATCTGGGGCAGATTATTGGAGATATAGCTAGGCACGGCTACCTGAGGAAGCCTCTTCATCAGTTAGGTCTTGTGTATGATCTTACTTAGCGAGGCAATTAGAAAAATGAAGAAGCACTGTGGTATTAGGAGACAATTCTCGGCACAGAGTCCTCACTTTTAAATTCTGGAACAGAAAACTCGTTTGGTGTCAGATCGGAGCTGCTCGGTGGATCATTGATTATTTGAAAACCATATCGCATCATAGCACAGATGAAAATGCGACTCTTATGAACAGACGCATTCTCCTGGAGTAAGGGAACACCTTCTGCCAACTGCCTTCTCCTGTTTCCTTTTATGGTCTCCCTCATACACCGGCTTACAATGCCTACAAAATACGCTCGTCTAATGGTTTTGTTCAATAGATTTGTAGTCTACGAGAAAAATTCCTTGAAACTTCCAAAAAATTGAAGCCATCACTATCCCCACTAATGGCTTCGCTTTGAATTTATTTGAGGGTTAGCTCTTTTTTATACGCCACTGTTTTGACTCTTCGTCTAAGTCATAAAAATTGATCTATCTTTCGTCTCAATTTACAATTCTGCTGATAACATTATTGTCCTCATTGAGCATCTAAAGTTCAAGACTTATCGTGGACTGACCTTCAATAATCTAAGATAGTTATGAATTATTATGAACGTCAACATTTTTGCAATCGTCTTCAGTTTCAATTGCCTATTCTGGATAGTGTCTGATTTATTTATCTATATTATTATATTATTCATATTTATGAATTTAATCTTTTACAATCAATAAACAATAAATATCGAAAATGAAAATGTTGATTGTGCACCATGTGACGACGAACATACTTATACGCAAGTCATGTGGAAGATGAGGACAAAAAGACTAAGTATAGCCTGGGACACCTGCCCAAGCTAGTTTCATATGAAGTGCATTGAATTTACAAAAATGTCTTCTCCCAGATCGATACTTGTTCTTTTGCCCTTAAATTGTTATAGTTGATTTGTCTTGTCATTGTATACATAACATAGGTAAAAGTCCAAAATAGATTAGCGAAATGATCGTGTCCATAAACTGTCCAAAACTGGCACAACCACCTATTCAAGTTTCAAGAAAAGAGGAGCTAGTGTAGTTCCCTTGTTCTCTATTATTTCGTGAACTACACATGGGAGAGAGAGAAAGTATTGGAACACTATTTAGGACAACTCGAACAACCTTCGACAAAGTTGAGGAAGAGTCTGAAAAAGTGTTTCCATTTTGTTGTTGTTGATGTTTTCTCTCTGTGGTCCTACGCTTCTCCTCTAGTGCTGGAGGGAATGGGGCTTTAGTCCTTTTGTCGCCTATAAAGGCCCTTCAAGTTTTATGAGTTTGTGTATGAGCTAGTGCTGGTTTGACCCTTCTCAATGCATCTTGGGCGTTGATAGAACTTTTTCTCTCTGAAGATCGTTCTAGTCGGCTGGGGTGTCAAGAGCTCTCCGTATGTTCACCTTGGGCGGTGGTCTATCGGGGTCGATTCCGGCCAGGCAGGATACCAGCGGGTTCGCTGAAGTTGCCATCCTCTCCAGGGTCTTGGTGGCGACTTTGACGATGTGATCTCAAGATGATGGGACGCCCAAGTCCGCCAGGAGTTGGATATTCCTAACGAACCAGGGCGCCCTCACGATTATTCACAGCATTTTGTTCTAGAAGACCTCCAGTCATCTCCAATAGGTCTTGGCTTTGATTTTTAATGACAGAACGTCCAATCATCTGTCCTACCAGAAGGAGATTGTTGTGCTGATCCAAAATAACGCCAAGATACAGATCTAAAACCACACATTTGGAACTACCGGAGGGATAGATTGATTAAGTTTGAGCTTTCCGCTTGGTGCTCCAGCAGTTAATGGCATTCACCTGACATTGCTGTTTCGCACAATTTGAGCCTAAATGATAATATGAAAATATAGTTCTTTAAATTAGATATTGATATAACCAATAACATGACTCTATATTTAATTTGAATACGTTCATTATATTAATCGTACAAAATTTCAGGGAGCGTTTTATTTATAGATAGGTACATTCAATATTAGAGGTTAATATTAACAGCAGCGCTTTATATATATTGAATTAATGGTAAATATGACCGTAATTTACAATGAGTGTAATGTAGAACTTATGTAAATACAGGCTATTATGGTAATGGGCACATATGGGAGCGATATGAGTTCATTTTATCGCGTAGGTACCCATTTGTTTGGTAATAATTGGAATATTTGTAAAGGATTTTATGTTCACGATTTCGCTATATATTGTATATACAGGATTATCCCCCATATTTATCAGATTGAGTTTATTAATTTCCAGATATTACATGTTTATCCTAAATTAGAACAAAATAAGCCAGAATATAGCTTGAATTTCATCATTTCTGTCTAACAAATACCTGCGCCAATTAAATTCGACTTCGATCCCACTTAAAACGGAGTGACGCCCATTCCTACTAAATCATATGCATGCATATATGATAGTTGTGATAAAATAAGTCGGGCCTCCATGACAGTCGCTATGATTGGCTGAAATATGCAGCTCTACGTGTGGATTTTGATGCAATCAAGTAATCGTAGCCAAGCGATAAAAGAGAGAGGGTTTTGTTTGCTTAGTTTAATTTAAAGAGGGGATAGATAGTCTCTACGCGATCTGAGAAGCCTTTAGTATCATTTGGTTAGAGTTGGGATGTAGATTTATTTGTCATTTAACAGAATAATACGTATTGGAGCAGGTTATTACCCGTTATCCATTAAAGAAGATGACTCTGATAGCATAATTGATCATTTTTGTGTGTTTGTGTCTTAATCAAAGAAACGAATTTTTATACAATAAACATGTAAGCTTTTACAAGCGTTTAAACAAGATTATTCATCATATAATTAACGAGAACGGTTTATGCCCAATAAATTACATACCTATATCTCATTAATTCCGCTAGTATGAAACGTTGACATAACGCCAGTCGTTTTCCTAGCACACTTTAATCTAATATTAATTAGAATAGTGAGTTTTAACAATGTGAAATCATGACTCGTGAAAATAAAACCGAGCATTAATTGGGCGCGCACAGCTTAATTTGCTGATAATGGACGCATTGTTCATAGTAGACAGTATACAGCGACATTTGTAACTTTGTCATTACAAATTGCATTCAATTATTCCACAGCTTCGGGTTAGGAATTGCAAAGTTTTCGGGGTGGCTCCATTGTTTCTGCCACAATGTAATTGTTTGCCGCCGTTGCGGACACTCGAAAAATGCACGACACGCAGTCAGATGTTTTCGTACTGACTTTGCAATATTTTTCGATGATATAAAGAGCAGATAGAATAAATTGATGGGTTGTTGGGATAGGACTACAATTTGTAGCCTCCTATATAAACCGGGAAATATATGTATCACTTTAGAAATTGGATTAATAGGGTACCTAACGTTCGTTGTGTTAATTCAAGTTCTTTATAAATATGTTTTGGGCATTATACCCTCTCCTAGTAGTCCCACAGTTCTTATCAAAATTATGTGATAATTGGTCCAGATGGGAATCATATCCTCATTCGGCTCCTAAGGCAACTTGGTCACAAAAGAAGTCATCATTTTGAATAAGGGGATACATTATTTGCTTCTCGAATATTATCACTGGCGTTGCCATGTTTAGTAAAAAAAAGTTGAGATTATTTTAGAATATAAGAAAAGCTTCACTGCTCAATATTTCTTAAAATTGAAAGACAACAATCAAAACTGTTGCTTCAGTTAAAATTTCGGTTCAAAATTTTAAGGAAAATGTTTCATGAAAAAATACATTTATGGCACAGTTTGAGTGGTGACATGGACATTGTTTCGCAATTATTGGTCTTACATCGTCGATAATGAAGCTAGTAAAGCACTTTGGCCTTCGGACAATCACGGTGACTTATCATAAGCCTGCATTTCTAAAATATGAATTTCTAGCTCTTCATTATTAGCTAATGTGCAACTGTAGAGGCCGAAAGGTTGTTTCTCACGTCATTGTTTGCTATAACACAATTAATATATGTATTTTTTGACCTTTATGTACTTATCTTTTAATTCCTGATTTATTTCCACTTAGAGGTCAATAAAACAATAAATAATTAAATTGGTATTTAATTATTTATTGTTTTATTGACCTCTAAGTGGAAATAAATCAAGAATTAAAAAACTATAACACAATCCAAAAATCGTTCTTCAAACAAAATCTTATACCAAAATTGCGTTTCTCAAAATGCGGATGGTATAAGAGTTAGGAATGTCGGAAACACGATAGTGTAGCTTAAAAAGGACTCATTCCTTGCTATCCAAGATTGTGGTCCAAAATGTTGACTCTGTCAGATTAATGACAGACAATTATGTTTGATTTGGTTAAAGAACCACCACCGAACAATCCTTCGACAAGTTAACTACAAATCAAGGTCTTACTCACCATATCTTATGGAACGATCTACTGCCAAAACCCGACGTTAACGTTTATACTGGTGCTTAGATTCTGTTTGTGAATATATGACATCTTCTAAGCGGAGAAGAGCGTCGTCCTAATCTTTTTTTTGTTGAAAGATCAATTTAGGAAACTATTAGGTATAGTTATGGTATGGGGCAACCTTTACCCAGGATACCGACATGTAAATCATTCAATCTATTATGAAGAGCAACATTGATTGAGACCCAGACATTTTTAATAAATCATTTGATATTTGTCCAAATAACAAAATATTGTCAACATACCTACTCAGCTAATCATTACCTTACGATCTGTCAGAATCGTTTTAATAATTTATTAAAATAGGGCAGTCAAACATAAAGTTATGTAGGTATATAAATGATAACCTGTATGAATAATGCCCAGTATGGATAATGACCAGTATGAATAATGGTCAGTATGCATAATGACCAGTATGAATAATGGCCAGCATATATAATGACCAGTATAAATAATAATCTGTATAAATAATAACAAAAAAGACCAATTTCACCACATTTTGACAGTTGATGACGTCACTCCTTTATTGATTGCATAAAAATGGTATAATTTTACTACAGGGTGTTCCATTTAAATAAGATGTGAAAATAATGTGTTGAATTACACACAGTACACAGTTTTCGCAATATTGGCAAAATATAACTTTGCTATAAAACTGTAATAATATAAGAAAGTTGTCTCAGTACAAAAAGAATTTCAGACAAAATTGACGAAGATATCCTTAATCTAAATTTGAAATAATAGATATACAGTGTGTGCATATAAGAAAATGTATGTTTGGTTCAGCCTAGCGACATGAAACACCCTGTGTATATGAAAATACCTTTAAAATATGTAGCGTAAGACTGTCTATGATTTTTGTACATAACGTTTTGTGATATCTTTAATGTTAATGGATATATTGAGCTTCGACGCACTAATGCCTCACCCTGTACATGCATTTGTATATTGCAATGTTATTGTAAGAGCGACAAACTACTGCTCTTTGGAATAAAGTATTGAGCGCAAGGTATTTCTCTATCTAGTCGTGTCCGAATACCTTTGAAGGTCACTGTACTTTATCTTCGAATGCTGGAGGATTCAATTTCTCAACACGATATGCATAACTACATCAAGCCTTATTCTGAACTGTTTCTGAAGTGATCAGTATTAACCTTTTGAATTGACCATCATTGGTTGACAATATTTTAATTAGAAATATTAATAAGATTCTGTCCTCCAAAGGAAGGCAAAATCATAGAACCAACTGCCGAACCCTAAGTGTAAAGGATGAAAAAATCACGGAATCAACTGAATAATTATTGATACCCAACAATTGGTTCTAAAAGGTATTGCTTCTGAATGTTTTGAATGGATACTGGAAATGTGGACTGGAATCAATATGATCCGAACTGAACTGACTAGAGAGTACAAGGTACTTGTTGGACTAAAACCTCCCTATAAGATCCCAAAAACTCAACTGATATACAAAATAAGTATATCAGGAATGGGGATGTAGGATGGAGAAAATTGATCAAGAAAAGAGACAACTCATCTGTGGATATGGAGTTCAGACTTTAGGATACACTTTTATACTTTTATCTATAATGATGCTTGGGTATCTTGCAGAGGTCAAAGCCTTATGTTCGAAGTAACTCTAGCGGATCTGAAAACTAGCCAAATCTCTACAAGTTTCTCAACATTGTCTAATATAGTTTCTTGTAGACTTATTGCCACCAAATCAGGAAATATGTCAATCAAGAGGGTGGTACAGTTCAAAAAAAGGTTAGAATTTTTAAGAACCAAAATCATTCTACGTTGATAGGCGAAGAATGAGTTCTGCCAGCAAAAATTTGGCACTGCACCTACATGGAAAATGTTTAAAACTAAAGAATAGCAGAATAGATCTTGATGTTGCTCAGATCGTGACAGTCCTGGTGTAAGTACTGGACTAGCTCTTAGGACCTAGAGACACAAAAACTGACCCAATCTAAACTAGTGCTTTCTAATGAAACCAAAAGATGCTGTGCATCAGGTTAGTCGCACAAGCAACTGCACCTATAGACTAATCGATAGCAGTAGCTCAAACAGCATCGCATTGAATTGATAAGTCACTAGTTGCAGTTGGAAGAAATACTTTAGAACTTCAAAATCTCATCTCTAAAGGAAAAAAATACAAACATACCATATGTTTCTCAAGTTTTAGGATTCATAAGCAATTGGTGGTAATTGATGCTATGCATACACCTTCTTACAAAAAATTACACAAACATATCATAAACTATATCTAACAGTACGACTTCACAAACCTGTATTTGCTTCTTAAAATTTAAAAAGTTAAGTTTGAAAGAAATGTTAGGGTAATTTAGGGTCTCTGCTATCACTAAATAACCCCAGACTAAGAAATCTTGTATGATATGTCATAGTTTCATTCCTAAATATTCTAACAGACACACAATGTAATTTTTCATTCACTTATGGGAATTTGCTCCATCGCAATCTTTGTTGATGCGCAAATCTAATATAACATTTAAACGGATACGTATACGGTCAGGCGGAGGCCCATCCTACATCAGCAAGACAAATGACATTTTTTAAATATGCACCCCACAGTCCATAGAGGGCGCACAAAAAAAATGAGAACAAATACACACGGGTACCATAACCGATTTTACGACTCGCAACTGTCGAATTGGACCCGCAGTACACGGAAGAGCAGAACAAGAGCGCTAGAGGGAGAGGGAGAGAATAGCAAGAGGAACATACGCAATAACGCAATAATGCGCTCCCGTTCGTTACGGCTGGTTGGAGTGGAAGCCGCAACGCGATTAAGACATCAAAAGTTAATTGTTGAGCCTTATAAAGGAGCGGCGGGGTGTCAACGCACATACTGTTTGATTTTCTCTGGCATAAAACAAGCGTCGACGATGACAATGGAACTGTAAGGACCCCCGAAATCATAAACACTTATTACGAGCGTATTGTCTGTTTACCGGGGTCGCCCTTGCTTGTTAATATTTTGGGAGGATGACGAATTCCGGGGTCGTACATCTGTTTGTGTTGTTAAAATTATATATGCTGTCATATAAAAATATTTTATAAGAGGGTGACAGCCCTCTTCGAGGGTTATGTTTGGTGCATTTATTAGGGAGAACTGCAAGTCTTGGTTAGATAATTATGATAATCATTAATGATGATAATTTATGACTAAGATGACTCTGGTGTAATATAAAAGTTTCGAACCAAATCCATTATATGAAAGCTATTGTTGAAAAAAAGAATGAAAATCGGAGAAGAAAAAACGACCATATGAGAGATTGAAACTTTGCTAATATTTGCTGGAAATATTTCATCGTCATGAAGAGAGCTACGAGTCGGACGGACAACACGTGTGTGAGTGTTTCCGCTTCGAAACTTTCATTGTTCGTCCGTATGGGGACATATTCCAACGGACTGACCTCTAACGAGGGAGATATAAATTAATGAAAAGTTGCGCTTAGCGAAGGAAAACTGCGTTGCCGTGTTGTTTTCTCCATTTGCGCTATTCGGTATCCTGTGTTTTGTTTCTAATTACTGTACTTTGTACTTCTATCGAAATATGTATGGGAGAAACATTTTTTTTTACTTTTTCTACCTTCTCTTTTCACCATTTTAATTAGCGCTTCTTGTTATGAGTATCGAGTCCGTTTTGATATATCAATTACTAGTTGATATTTTAGTAAATAAGAGAAAAACTGTAACGAAATATAATAGGAGATATTCACTAACAATTGTGTTGATTCTGTTTTGTTTTTTTTTTCCTGAAATTCTGCTGAAATAAATGAAGCTTTATTAATTTTTTATGGCGGTAAATCAATCTCGGAACTTTTTCTCAAAATATATGATGACGTTGAAGCTGTAACTCTTTCCTTATCAAATGTTTAGATTAACACAAGTTGAGCAGTGGTCTACCTTGTGCAAGAACTACATCAATTGTTTTCCAAAATTTTATTTCCCTATTTTGGAATATGTCTCTATAAAATAATTGGATTCTCAGGATGTCCTAATTTTCTTTCGGCAATAATTTCAAATCCTTTTAATGTTAAGTTCCACATCTACACCCCCAACTACCCCAAACATTTAAAAAATACTGTTATTGATGGTGAAACTGTAAGTTCCTTATCAAATGTTTAAGATTATTACAAATTGAGCCTTTCTAATCTAAAATCAAGCACCATTAAATCAATTTTTTAAAAATATTTCTTAATTATTTCCCAAAATCTGTTAAAATTAAGTTTTGAATCGATATAAAATTATACTTAGAAATAATGACATTGATTTTATGATAATTCCAAATTTTAGTTAAACATCGCCACCCCCCACTGCCCCAAACATCAAGACTATTAAGATTATTACAAGAACCCGTTTAATTAAAATCAAGCACCACCTGAAGCAATTTTCATAGGAGCGTCTCTTAATTATATTCCAAAATTGTTAAAATTAAGTTTTGAATCAATAAGAACATATCTAGAATAGAACGTAATAGTTATAACTTTGTAAAAAAAAAGCACGGTTAGCAAATTTATGGTATCGTCACACCTTATTGAAATTTTAAAAGTTGTTCTAAATTACTGTTTCAAACACGGTTCCAAAGTTTCTACATCCAAACCAGAATAATTCAACTGACATTTAAAAAAATTATATTTTGCCAACCCTCTCATGCCCAATTATTGCTTGTCAACCCTGGAAAGTCTGTCAGAAAATGATCTTGATAATCCATTGGGTGGGGTGGTGCATTGTCCAATAACAGCAGTACTTCCAATGGAATATCATTGCCCTCAAGGTAGCTTTTGATGCTCGGAGCACAAACTTTAAACGGCAATTCTCTGAAAAGAACCTGAGTGACCCATGCTTTCGAATTCGGTTTCCACATAACTGGTAGTCTCTCTTTAATTATAGAATTTTTCTTGAATACTCTAGGATTCTCTGAGTGATAAACCATTAACCAATTTTTCATGGGTTTATGGATATACGTCAGCCATGCACTTCCAGAAAAAGTCTGCTTCGTCGCTATTAAATATTTGATAGAGACGATACCTTTCTTTTACAATTAAGTCTTCTAACTTAAGACAGAGAGACTGAGCTCTCTTTTTATCTGCACTAGCAGACCTGCCATGCATTATTACATATTTAATACCAGATCTCGTTTTAAATCTTGCAAACCAGCCAGTGGTCGCCTTGAATTGTAACGTCTCAGATAACGAATCTGGAGTTTTCCGCTTTAGATTCTCAAAAATGTGTCTGGTTTTTTCTTGGCTAATACTCATATCTTCTTTAACTGCTTGGGTGTTCTTGATGGTATCATTCTTATCTAGGATTGTGCATACAGACTTGACTTGTTCAAACTATACTGCTTATCAACATCATACATCTTCTGTCCACTGTCATTGGTCAAGGGGTTACATGCATACTAGGAATTCATAAAAGGTCTCTAAAAGTCTCCTTAGTTTCTTACTGTGTGGCCGAGGATTTCTCGTCTTCATTGCTGGCTTGCTAAACCTATCTGCTTTTGAAAGTTTAGAATGTGGGATGTCTTTATATTAGGTAAGCTTCCCTACTCTGTTTCGTAATATCCTAGAAGCAGTATGTAGTGCTGCTTACTCGGAGAGGATGTGTATGGAGGTTTCATCATCTCTTTTTTTTTAATAATAATATGCGTTTGTTGCCCAACAGATGACCCCAGTTACAGGACAAATAATATACAAAATGAATACATATTTCAAAAAAAGAAAAATACAATACGAAAAATATAATTGTTAAATTTTAAGAAAAAATCAAATATTTAATTCTCCTATAAAGATATCACTGTAGACCTTCTCAGCATTCCTGGTCATGTGATACACTGGCGATCTCAGTAAAAGATTTGTCTTCCGTGTTGGTAAATTAAACGTAGATGCGTTTCGAGGAACATTAAACGATATAGGTACACGATACCAGGTAGACGCAGTCAATTTTGTTATTTAACAGCTTGTTCAGAAATGTTGCACTAGGTATGCAAATTACGGCGGCAAGCCAACGATCGCATTTAATGAACCTGGAGAAGATCACTCTAAGATGTGCTCCAGGGTGGATACACTCCATCCATTTTAAAAGAAAGAAACTTGAGGAAACGGCGTTGAACACGTTCTACTAGCCGTTTTTGTGAAGCATAAAATGGAAACCAAATAATGGATGCGTATTCCAACTTGGATAAAACGAATGCAAAGTATAGAGATCTAAGAAGTGAGGTATCATTAAAATATTTAGAGGATCTCATGAGGAAGCCTAGCATTTGTCAGGCAGACAAGCAATTTTTTTCAATGTGTAGAATGAGTGACAGTGTTGGGTTCCTAGCAGAAACGGCATTCTGCTGTATCTGCCGGCCCAATTACTCTCATATATCTTAGGAGCCGACAGTTACCTGATAGGATTCCTGTCAGTAAGCGAAATTTATCTTTGCTCATGGTGATGAGTCCATTGGATCTGTCCTCGTTGTAGGTTCCCAGACTTGCTTTCGCCTGCCTCATTCCATGTTGCTTGGTTTTCATCTGATCAGCTTCTTTGTTACTTTCTCTGGTATTGTGCTGTGATTAACCCCGCAAAACAGGTCCAGGCCCAATAAAAGGTATTTCCGCTTCATTTTATGCGAGTTTCTCTGCTTCCTTTGTTGTTCTTGCCTAGCTTAGACAAGCGTTTGCAAGCTATTTTTTGAGCTGATTGTGTAGTTGACTGTCGGTCAGGATGATAATCCCCTGTTTCTTTCAAGACTGAACTGGACGCATCTACCTATAGGATGTATTTTAGCTCGAAAAATGCTGGGGAATCTTAAGGGTTAGTCCCAATCTGATCGTTAAGATATTCTTATATTATAGCCCACCTCCACTTCCATCCCCCTTCCAATTATTTTCTGAAGAACGCAAAATGAGACATTGCAACTGTGACAAAACAACTTTTAACGATCAAGTTTTCTTTCTCTCTATGGTATCAGGAAAGATTCATGGCCGAAGGCTAAAACTTTGAAAACTTGGTTTATGGACTTACAATTTCCCAGTTTATAAGGCCAAAGCCTTTATGATCCTTATAAATATTAGGAACGACAGTTTCTGTCATCTTTAAAGAAATTCTAATGTTGTCGTCTCTATCCTCAAAACTGAATCAAGTGAGGATTATTTCAAGCCTTCAGTACCATCGTTGGGTCCATCATTATTTTTATTTTTCTTGACAGTTTAATATGAGCATTCTGAGCTGTGTCTATTCTAATATTATTAGCAAAACGAATAATTCTTGTATGTTTTCCCAAAACTACAATACCATTTGCATTAAATACATATGTAATTCGTCCACCTTCCTGGTTCAACAAAGACTACATTAGTACGAACAAATAAATGAATCAATCCATTTCCTCGCCTAAAATACTCCTGCTAATTACCATTACAATCTAATGATGTTCGACACCAAATTACGAATTCCAAAAACCCTACTATTACGACAAACATACACCCTACCTTTCTATTGATTTAAAACCAGCGCCGCTAAAGGTTAATGACACCCCGCCGTTTTGATATTCACGTGTTGTTTCACCGTATTTATCAACCGAAACGAAGGTAGTTCGCCTTTAGCTAAAGTACGAAACGACAACTATCACAGTTCACCTAGTACATCACCGCAAGAATTCCCTTGTATAAAGTCGAAGCCTAGTTTCCAGTTAAAATTACCTAAACAGAAGCATCCCCATGGATGCCTTTCCGTTCGTTCGAATATTCTAATTCGTGTGCGTGACTGCTTCTTCCGCGGAATGTTGAGGAAAACTTTTCAGTTTCGACGTAGATCGATTGCGTAGCCGTCCTCCACCACCATCCCGAAAACCTTGCCTAACAATCGTTCCTGAATGGTTAAACGAGGGGAAACGGTTCCTCTAAGGCGTATGGCCTACATAAATTCAACCTAAAATAGCTTGCGTAACCTCTACGACGGTGGTGAATGGTTTAGGTGTCTGTCTTCTAGGGTATTCGCGTGAGCGCTTTTAAGGGAATTGTATAAATATAATATTATTAGAATATAAATAAGCTGTCTGAAGACATTTGTCATAATAACGAGTCCCCGCGTATACATGGAAGGAAGGAAACTTCACCTTTTGATTTTTTTTTTGGAGATTTTAGGATTTGTTTTCTGTTTAGGGTAAATCTGAATTTATGCTGCTCTTTTATACCCTACGCCGCTTTATAGTATAAAATGATAAATACGTCTCGCGAACGTCTCGAATCCTCAAGCGTGGGAATTAACCCAAGCGTCACGTTCAACCTCAGTGGAATAATTATATCGGTTATTGACACACATTAGCTTCTAATTTTAATATATTCAGATTGATACACACTCACGTTATAGTTCGCTGTACACGATCGATACGCATAATGAGCGATTTGTAATTTCTCTAGGGTAATATATTTCTGACGGACACGTTTACTGTTGAGGTCAACGCGAGATAAACGCGAGAGGTGACGTCGAGTTACAAGGATAATTTGAGCAGCTATTAGCTTCGTAAAGTAAATCGATATCTCAAATGTGTCTGGACAGGATGGAATATTGTCCAATGATACAACTATTACGCTAATTCCGCTTAGAATGATGGACATAATTCTGCTTATACCATATACAGAGTTGGCGAATTCGGAAACGGATGAATAGCTTTTAATAATCTATCCTAAAAAAGCAACATATAACCTAAACCTATTTTCCAAATTATTTTCAGGACAAATACAACACAATTTTATTAAAAGTATTTGTCAGTTCTTCTTGCATGACAATCAAATTTCATTTACAAAAATTAGAAATAGGAGGAGTTCTAACACAGCTCCCTGTGGAATGCCTATGATCTGTGAAATATGTGTTTCTTTAAAACAACACACTGCCTAAATGTTTATGTGCAGATGCAACATGTTTGGAAGATAGACCGGGACAAGCAATCATCGGAAGATGCTAGATCTGCATACTACACAGAGTGTGGTAGTGGATTCTATCCAAGCTGTAGAAACTTTGGTGAGTTACCAAATTTGTACCTCTCGTATTATCTTTGTTGCACACTATACTTTTCTATTGATCGATTTTGATCTTCTCTGTTTGAGCAAATCGTTTAATTTGTTCAGTTGATGACACAACACCTCAGAATTGAGCATGGCATTGTCCAGTAGAAACATCAACAATAACGATTTCTTTGGGATCCCACTAAACAGACAGCTTCACCTATTTCTAATAAACATCGGTCTTCGAGGTACTTTGAGTCGATTCTCTTGCATTTAAGATTGTTTTAGGCAATGCTCTCCTCCCCATTGATGATATGCTTGACCGACATCCGTGACCTTGTAGGTACAAGTCGACAAATGTATCTAGTGACTTCTTAAACAGATATAGCCGTCGGAAAGCTGTTCAATCGTAACAGGTCTATAGAAATTCAACAATTTAAAGCAAATAAGTAACAGAGGCTGATCAAATAAGCAGATACTGCATGCCAACTAATCAATATGCACCCACAACGACGTCAAGTCCTCAAGTCATTGCAGTGATGCCCCTGTTATGATTGAGCAGCTCTCCAACAGCGATATCTATCCCATAAGCAAACGCGACTTGGTGGATCGTTGTGGAATATTGTATTGTGTATAAAACACTGTTCGAAAAGGGCTGTTCTATGAATAGGCGGTGGTAGGTAAAAGGCCTCTGTTCCTAATGTTTATATGGTGCACGTCAGTCAGAAACATTATTTTCCTATATACATAGGTATGTTGAGCACTTCAATGTAACTATTTTATAAAACAAGCATACTGAATACAAGCATGTTAACCACACTTCTTTATCCCATGGATAAGTCATACGACCCATACACAACGTCACAATGATTGAAATGTGACAGAACCAAATTATCACAAAGTCTTGTTTTTAACTCGAAAAACAGAAGGTCTCTATTTTTGTAAATAACCCTTAAATTAGAATATGCAGACCGGACTCACCTGAAGGTATATGCACCAAATTTTACTTTCTTATAAACTACCAAACCAAGGTTTTTAGCTTCCCCAATGAACTGTATCCGAACACCGCTCAACAACAGGTACAAATCGGTATCGAGTAATTTCTTACTAAACAATAACTCCACAGTTTTTTCTGGGTTAATGCAAAGGGAATGATTTTCTATTCTATTCTTCCTCCACCTTTTTCGTATCGTCGCACAGTGGGGCAAATTACCTCTTTTGTTGGCATCAAATCATGTACATAAGTAGAAATTTAATAGAAATGAATTAAACAAATCTGTACAATTTCGTATTTTAAAATTGAAAATTAACAAATATCATTTTCAGAATTGGAATCTTCACTATCTTGTTCGTCTTCGTCGTCGTTTTCATCATCGTTGCCGTCGTCTGTTTGAGTAGATGGTGCCTTTAAGAGCTCTAATGCCTCTTCTGAACTTAGCAGAAGCGTATTAAAAATATTTGCATTGCATTTTTCTCTACTGCATTTTCTCAAGTTGTGCTTCCGGAACGTTTTGAAATCCATATTCCGTGCTTCTTGTGCCTCCTCTGTCAACTGACCAATTGGTAGTGTCAGTCCAGAAATATGAAACTATATCTGGACCATGTATCAAAAATTTGTGCCACGTGGGAGGCATTTTATACCATGGATATAGTTTTACAAAATATTTAGCAAAGCTATGGCAAAAAATTTTAAATTTTTCCATATTAATATCCTGGATAATAAAATGTGAATTTTCTTAATTAGCTTGTTATTGATGTTGGTAATTTGAGATGACACTTCTGAGTTTTAAAAAATCTCCTATCAAGTATTCCCATCATTAGAATATCCAAAGCCAGGTTTAAGTTTGTCAACTAGTAAACCAAGTTTATCTTTAAACTCTTTTTGTATCCGCTTGTTATTTTCTTCTACTACTTCCTTATCTGACCATCGGGCTTGCCATTTTTTCAATGGAACCTTATACGACAGATGAAGAAGGCATTCAATGACCTTATCTCTTTATCCACTCTTGCTTTCTCTGCAACTGACACTTCCTTGGATTATTTAATAAATTCTATTTTCAACGGCCTGCAATACCTACTGAGTCAAGCAAGGGGCACAACGCAGGTTATAAGAAACAGCAGCATCAGAAGCGTCAGCACCATGATAAGCTTGTTTATAGGAACTATGACCGGAACTGCCACCAAATCCCTATTTTTTATATAGGCAAAGTTGGCCTCCTTCCTCTCCTTGTGAGTGTCAAGGACCGGTGTTTGCATTAGAAACAATCGGTTGAGAGTATGGTCGAGTAAAGCTTGAAGTCCAACATGAGCGGAGGTAGAAGTAACAACAACATTTTCAGGACAACAATCTTGTTTTGTGGTTTGTGGAAATCTTGCTGGTGCTTGGTGCCAATTACAGGGGGCATCGGCTGGCCATGAGCTGCGGCTGTAGACCGACTTAAGATGTTACCTTTCCGCATCTATTACAGAAAAAAATAGCTAAATAGCTAAAACCTAAGCCACTAAATAGATTTTTTTACGACAGCAAGATTCTGGTGTAGACTTAGATCTTTCCAAGAAGCAACAGACCTCGACAATCCAATATTTCCCGAAGGAGAACCTATTTCTATATGAACAACTTGTGAAATTTTGCATAATATAGAGCGTACAGGATTGATAACTACCAAAATGAAAGTCGCCTCTTGTTATTTCTAATATTTTATCTCAGAGATCATTTAGAACGTGTTGTGTATTCTATCTCTAGAATATCTTGAGCGCAGAATCTCAAATGCATGGCATGATATCTCTTGTTGATATCTGCAAAATATCCTTTCTGAATTTGACAAGAGGCTTTGATAATTCCATCTGATCGTCAGACAAGAAAACAGAGAGAACACTTTCTTAAACGATCTTTCACTGAAATTGTGATTTGTTATGCTTTAATTATCATTAAAAGATTATTGCAATGGATTTCTTTTTCTTTAGTACATCTGACACAATTAGTCAATATGTAAGAAAATAGAAGTCATCATGGCTGCGATTACTCCATTTTTACTACGGAGTATAAAGTTATGTATAAAAGCTCCTACAAATATGATAGTTTGCTATCTTCCATTCCTTCAGGTATCCTCTATTACTGCAACTAATTTCCTTTTTGAAACCCATCGATATTGTAGCATTCTAAATTGACTTCTGGTGTTAAAAATTCATACATTTATCAACAGTTCTATGGTAGATATTGCCGACAACATATCACAGCGTCATCAGTTCGCAGATAGATCAAACTTGTATTAACTGTAAGTATAAGATTATAGTAAGAACGAAGCTCCCACACATTGGAAACAGAATTGTACATGTAGCGACAGAAACATAATAAATATTCCATTCAGTGTAATAATTTAGCATTCATCCTAGTCCTCTTTTAATATTAATTTATGTTTGTCTATTCACTTCAATCAACGTACGCGCAAAATTGCTTTGCTAATCAATAAAGACTTGATTAGCTCTCAGAATAGATTAAGAAACGTGTCTTGAGGCAAACACAACGCTAGAACAAAATTCCCATGAATACCTTATTTACAAGCAATAATTAAACATTATCCACTAATTTCAAACCCCTTGTTCTGGTACAATATTACCATCGTATAAAAACTAATTATAATTATTTAGACATAAAATGCGATAGAGCAGAATCTTTTGGCTCGTAACACAACGTCGACGTTGATTAAAAATCAGAACGTAATTAATTAACCCATACACTGACTTGCAATATTAAATCCGGTCGCTGCTCCTCTATTGCTACTATACCGTCTCATACTACTTGGCACCCAACGTACTCTCGCATCGACGTTTCAATCATTAACGCGCGCGAATTCCCTTAACAATGGAAGTCGATCAGCCAGGTTCCGATGGGGGTTTCCACCGCTGCTAGAGCATATAGCGAATTGGATAAGGGTGAAGATCGTGGGGTTGCTGAACGGAAGGTGAATAAAGGCGTGTGGGGGTGTGCGAACAACACGATATCCGACCGGATCAAAGACGATAGTTAACCGAATCTGTGTTTCATGGGGTGATAACTTTCGCGGCCTCGATACACACCTAAAACGCTTCTGTGTGTGTCAATAATTAAACTTCGCTTATTGGTGGAGACCTCATTCAAATAGGCAAATTCAGTTTCTCACTGGTAATATTGTCTCAAATGCGCTGGATTTATTACGCGTTGCATACGGTGTTGCAATTCGAAAGGACGAAGTTTTGTAATTAAACGCAATGAGGTTTGACCTCTTTACATTCTGGACCTGTCATACTGACTGCGCTACGTCAGTTATATCACGTGGTTTATTAAGTTTTAATTAAGTTCAAATTTATTTCCTCACTTAAATTGTTCAGAGACACTTTTTTTTAATTCTGAAAAGCGTTAAACACTTTTGAAAGCTCTTTATTGGAACTTACAATTAATTGTAGCTACCGATAATGTTAAATAAACAATACAGTCTTAATAGGAAGCCCCGGAAAAGGTAAAGACAGGAACAGTTGAATAAATTGGTCTGAGACGTAATCCCCTATCATGTGTACTCAACTAGAAATTTTGAATGTTAGAAATGTTAGAGCAGTCTTTCATAGTTCAACAATTGTTCTAAATTATTGTATAAACATTGTCGCAAATTTTCAATAGCTGCATTAGGAATACAACGAAAAAGTTTTAATAAAGATTGGGTCGGGAAACTATTATCGGATATAAGAATATCCGATAATAGTTCAGGCAAAATTTAGAATGATAAAGAGCTTTATTTCTGTGTTTAAAAGCGATGTTAAAGAAATAAAATTGGTGTAAAAGTTGACTAATTGTAGCCAATTGATGCCATTAGTTTCATAATATATGTACAACTTATTTGAAAGTATTTGGATGAGACCCGAAGATACCTTTACTTTTAGATTAGATTAGACTAGATTAGATTATTGGTGGGTCGTTAAGGGATTTATGCCTCTCTTCACTGCAATCAATGAGATCTATTTCGAATACCCTTAACCTTTTAGTCCCAATTGATCTCCAAACTTCTAAAGAAATTCAGGGTGTTCCATCGTTTCACTATATTCCGAGCAGAATCGGCATTTGTCGCTGCCTAGCTTGCCCTTCTTCTTGAGGTGATACCTGAGAGGGCCGTGGCCAGTGAATAAAGCCGTGATGGTGCTCAGATTTCTTTTATTGAGGTTCAGCAGAGATTTAGCTTTAGTGGCTGAAAAAACAATGAACTATAGATACAATTTCATCAATACCCATAAAACTATAGTTTATCAATTTCTATAATTTTGTAATATCAACGACTGTGGAATTCTAGATACAGATAAAACATCGGTAACACCAAGAACACCACAACGTTTAATTCATTAACACGGGCCTCTGAAAATTACATTATTTCATTTAAAGAGCTAACATTACCAAATGAATGTTCACTCTTTTACGAGTATCAATGACACATGTTGCAAGAAAAAGAATAGAAAATACTAATACATCTGCTTCAACAATCAGTGGGAGTTACAAACCGGAATAAGCTACTAACATAATCAACATAATTGTGTTTGAGATGTTGAAGAGCAATCAATTGAACACATAAAGGTTGTAGACCAGAAAGTGGAGAGGTATTGAAAGATTTTGGACAACTATGTCCGAACAGCGTTTGAATAATATCTGTAAAAATGCTGAACTACAAAACGATCTTTATGTTTGGTGATAAAATTGTAAAACTTAAAGACAAAGTCTCCGGAAAAACGATGATGACTGGATATGTCAGCCGTGGTCTATACATACTTGATATATGCGTTATAAAACCTGCACAACCTATTCAAGTAAATTTGGTGACATCGTCGGACACACAACAAATTTATCACGAGAGATTCGGTTATCAAAATAAACAACATGTGAGAAGCATCTTGAAGCAGATGAACATCAAGGTGGAAGGGTGCAAGGAAGAATTCGGCAATGAATGTGCCTTAGGACAAATAAATCGATTACCGGTTAGGAATCGAATGAATTGACCAACAGCTATTGATGAGCAGATCCACGCCAATGTGAATGGACCCATGTCTTCGAAGTCTCTCGGAAAAGCGCGGTAGTACGTGTGCTCCAAAGATGATTTCAGCAAGTTTCGCCGAGTTTTCTTTTAGAAGTAGAACGGTGACGTCAGCACCGTCCTGAAACAGTTTTTGAGTGAAGGCAACACAAATGGCCATGTTATAAAACAGTTCAGGTGCGATGGATGAAAAGAGTTCGATAACAAGAAAGTTTCTGAATTGCTAGCAGAAAGAGGTATAGAGCTTTTCATGACTCCACCTTATGCACCACTGTGGAATGCGCACGTTCTATGCTTAATTCCAGCAAGTTACGAAAAGAACTGTGGGCAGAAGCATCTAATACTGCCTCGTATCTTTTGAATCGCACTGGGAAGTCTTCCATTGAAAACAAATCTCCATATGGTGTACAAGTTTTGTAGAATCGATGGGTATTACGTCAAAAATTTGGAGTCGACGGAACAGTTCGCTTCAAGGGGCGACTAGTGGCCAAAGGATACGTACAAAGGCAAGGTATTGAGTACGAAGAAACATTCACCCTTCATTCGAACTTTGTTAGCAGTAGCTGCCGCAAAAAATTGAAGCTTGACCAATTTGACATCAAAACGGCCTTCTTGAATGGCGTGCTCGAAGAAGTATAGGTTTGAAGATGGTACTGGTCGAGTATGTCTACAGAAGAAGAGTTTGCATTGCCCCAAACAAGCACCACGTTGCTGGAACAAACGCTTTGTAGACTTTATGAAGAAAGCTGAATTTCAAAACAGCAAATGTTTGTATTTGATTTTACGCCAACAGTGATAGTAAGTTTTGGATGATGTTTTATTGTTTGGAATTTGTTTCGGTCACGGAACTTTACAAGTTTTGTTAGAGAGACTGAAAGGTAAGTTTGAAGATCTTTTTTGCTTTTGGCGATAAGTACTTGATGCAGAGAACCGTTTTTTTCTGGACGTAACCTCAAATTTGTTCCTTCAGCCTCGACAAATATGTGTTTACAATTACCCCTTCGAAATTTGCGAATGGGGAAATTGTGAACGCCTAGTTGGGATAATTGTAAACAACAACTCGTCGCATCAAAATAGTATTTATTCTATTACAGGAACCAAGAAATATGCCTAGGAAGTATATAAAAAAGAAAACTGACCAGAGGTACTCACAGGAAAATCTTCTATTGGCTGTCAATGACGTAAGGAACAAGAACTGCACGTATCGTCAGGCTTCACGCCAATATAACGTGCCTTGAAGTTATGGAACGTCTCAAAGAAGCCGAACGTTTAAAAGAGGAGAAAAATAACCGAAAACGTAAACCTCGCGAAGGAAAAACTTCCAGAGAAAAACTGAAGGACTCTGAAAGCTAAGAGGAAAATGACAATTTGAGACTTTGTAGTGATTCAGATGAAGACATGAATGAAATACAATGAGCCGAAAAAGTTGCAGCTGACAGCTACCCGCAGGTGGAATATAAAATGCTAGAATGGCATGCAATTAAACGAGGAGTTTACTTATTGGTCAAATTTCTTGGAGGACCTAGAAAAAGCACAAATTATAAATATGTCTACCGTGTACGGGATGTCGATGAAGAAAGTGGCGACGTTGATGTTGTCGGTTTTAGGCGCAACGACACATTTGGCACTGAATTTGTTGAAAAAGAACAGGACGTTTCAACTGTAGAATTTGGGATGATTGTGGCCTTGCTACCTGAACCGAAAGTTGTGAAGAGAGCTAGAAAAACAATTCAAGTTTTTGAAGGCACTGTTGGCGTTTTTGGAAAATAGTGTTTTTTCAACATATTTTCTGTGACCACGTGAAACTTCAATAAAGCATTTGTTATTTCTAGCCGCCTTATTATTGTCCTGCAAATTCATAGCTTGTATAAGGGTAAATGCAAACACGCATATAAATTGATGCTCAAGCATGCAAAAGGTTCAGTTGCACTCCTATTCACATTTCCCCCATCAAAAGTCACTATTAAACTTAATAAGACAACAAATGCATGTTTCCATTTACCCCTAAATTATATACCATCTAATTTTGTGTTGGGGTAATGGTAAACAGGCCCGAAAAATTAAAAAATAACATAGATAGACTTGAAATGTGGCAAAAAGACTTCAAAAAGGTCAAACTATACGGGTATTATTACAGGTGTCAATGACCCATCATTAAACACAAAATATAGCATTTTAAAATGCAAGTTTACAAAAAGCGTTTACAATTACCCTACCTGACCCTATATATGTTGATGATGGTTCGGTTGTGGGCAGCGACAAAACAGAAATTGAAGAATTTTTGGAAATGTTGGAGCTGGAATTTCATACAACTAGAGTGTCTGGCAACAATTTCTTGGGTATGAAGGTAAAGCAAAATGAAGACGGGTTAATCGCAGTGAATCAAGAGGACTATACAAGGAATATTCTGGAAAGATTTGGAATGGCAGAGTCGAATGGAGTCTCTATGGCAATTGGACGCGAAGAGAGTAACCTTGAGGACAAAATCACTGCAAAAATTCGTTATCGCGAAGCAGTAGGATGTCTACTATACTTAACTGCAGCCTCACATCCAGACATTGCTTTTGCAGTGAACAAAGCAGCTCGAGCTATGGAAGATCTTACAGTTCAAGATTGGTATCGAGAGAAGCGTTTGTATTTTTAGATATTTGAAGAATACAGTAGAGTATGGAATCATATACGAGAAGAATGAAGCATTAAAGGTCTACAGTGTTATTTTATATTTGATATTATACACGTTTTATGTTAAATCATGTTCAATTGACAAGGTAGATATCTGTGATTCAAAACGTCTACAATAAAATATATTATTATTTATTATCTTTCAATTCCTGAAATATTTCCACTTGTAGTCAATAAAACAATAATTAATTAAATACCAATTTATTCCAGATCATATAACACTATGTTTTGGTTAATAAGACTTCTTCAATGGTAGAAATTGACATTCAATATGTGTCAAAATACTAATAATATAAATGGCCATGCCATTCAACAAAATATCTAAAAAACAAAGAATTCATTGATATATGGAGTTTTAATTACATTCTCTCTTAAGATAGCTAACTTGTTGGTATTATCAAAAAAATAAGGGCAAACTTCCGTTGCACCAGCTTGTCCAGAATACTCTTCGATATTTGGATTTCAGTGATATTTGACAATCGAGCATGACATGATGATCGAATTGACCACTTTTCTAGACAAACAATTCCTACAAAGCGACTTATTTGTTGTAAGAAGGGATCAGATTGGTAAAATTGCAATCGACTGAACACAAAAGCATGTAGAACGTAGTTCTTTGGAAGTAGACAATCTTGAGACAGACTTAGAAAGGTTCTAATAATCACTTTTCATTATTATTAATACTCCACAAAACGCTTTTACATAATTTTTACACGGATGTCTTACATTTGGCAGCACCTCTAAAGTTACGAAAAAGAGCGTTACTCTGTGATATATTATTGTATCTGCGCTCATTGTTATCTGTATTTTCCCTCTGTAATGCTGTTTAAATCTAGTCAATAATACCGAAATTATCGAATAATAATAACCATGATCCACTATTTCGAGCATATTCGAGTACCCTCGATGAGGTCTTGACCGGTTGTCGAATTAATTTGTACTCTAGCACTAATAACATAACTAAAACCTTTTTCACCCATCTATTCCTCGTTATCATCAATCATATACTGCATATTATTAAGGCTTATAAAAAAAGGCAATAAATATCGATCTATGAAGTAAGTATAATTTATTACGATTCTTTTTAATTTTCCCGAGAGCAGGTAAAAGAAACCAATTTACGTAATAAATTAAAATATTACATTGGTATTATTCGAGTATTGAATGGCTTCAAGAAACTGTTCCTTTATAAGGGGAATATAAGAGAAAAAATCGTGGGACGCAGTTATTAATATTGATTTCGTTCTGTGTGGAAACGGTATGGCATTACTGATGAACAACAGATACCTTACAAGTGAATTAAATATAACATTCCTGGAAGTTAATGTTACTCAAAACAAGAATTACAATCCTTAATAAAATGTAGGAGGGAAAGGATTCTTGGAAATGCGAAGGTACTAAATTCGAACTTATTTCTAGGTACGACGTCGCGAAGAGGTGGGACCTGCTTTCAACGCGCTAATAAGGAAAAACAAGTTATAATAAAATATTTTACCCGAACTAGAACAAACTGACATAAAACCTGTTAACAAAGTTTCAGGGTTCGCTGATGTGGTGGCGCTGGTTGGTTACAAAGACGGGTGGAAAATGGAGGGAGTAGAAAAAGGTACTTCTGGAAAGTTTTTCGTGTCAGCTTATCCAGGGCGGAAAGTTTTTTGCTAATTTTCTTAACTACTCCCCTTTTATAGGATGTGCACGTGAATCTAACTTTCAATGTCGAGTTTGTTTGCCTCGAAGCACAAAAAAATTAAATACGATCTAAGAATTGCTTACCTAAGACGCGTATTGGCTTTCAAGGAGGCGATCCCGCTAAATGAAAACATGATGGTTGCAGATTTTCGTAAAAGACTACGGATAAATGTAAATGTAAAAAAAACGTAGGATTACAGAGGAATTTTCTTGGAAAGTACGACACCAGTAGTTAGATAATTTAATTTTTATACGATTGTATCTTCTTATAAACAGGTTTTCTTTCCAGGAGTAAAGTTCTCTAGTTAAAATGTTTTTTCAGTCGTGCGGAAAATGATCTAACGAGACCTAAAGTTGCAAACTATATAAAATCTGGATTTGAGCCTCTGGCTGTTACACAATATCTACTATCAAAAAGAAATACTAGGGATATGGAAAAAGAGACGGAGTATTCTAGTTAGTAAGACCCGGTGGACTAACCTTACCTTCAAAATGTATATAGAAATGTGAAACCTAAAAAGTAAAAGGATACCAAATAAAACCAAAGAAACTGAACCAACAAAAGAAGCGTTTTTTTCCTCAAACTCAAGATCTTTTGGTAGCACTCTTCTGTAGTTCTTGTACATTTCTTAGTAATATACCAAGCCATGATTAGGAAATGGAATTAGTCGTTAGTGTTAGTAATAATTAATTGGTAAGTCCACAAACTACAAACAAGCTTTCGAGGGGGATTCAGATGAAATTTCAATTGAAGAAATGTTCCTTTCTCTTCCCAATACAGGTACTCCTAGATCCAATATCGTACCTGTATGTGAAAAACGAAGCAGAATACACAAAATCCCGTCAAAATATGTACCTGCATATGAAATGATGCCTGAAGAAGGGAAAGACAAAAGCTCTTGATCAAACATAGTCCTAGTTGCAAGTACTGACGAAGGAATCCAGCTTGTAATTGTGGAAAGTGGAAACCAGGATATTTCATCACTATTGGACATGAATATTGTCCAGGAACTTGCTTCGATAGGAGTTGACTTTAGAGAACCTCATTCATATACATACAGTATGAATCAAAATCTTCTGCTAGCACA
The DNA here is from genome assembly GCA_023690525.1 of Holotrichia oblita. Lineage (NCBI taxonomy): Eukaryota > Metazoa > Arthropoda > Insecta > Coleoptera > Scarabaeidae > Holotrichia > Holotrichia oblita. The sequence goes on from CM043016.1 coordinate 199,892,313, forward strand.
AGACAAAAAAAAACCACGGCTGTAGTATAAACTATAGCTAAAGGCATATGCAACTTTAGCACTTTGTGAATCTTTAGCAATTGAGCTTACAGTTTGCCAAGCGAAAGAAAGCTATTTCGAGGAGGGAATTGGTAACACAGCAAGCAATGCTTAGAGTATCCCTCTTGGTTTTCTGACAGGGCATTATTATCATGGGAAATACATGACACGGATAGGTCTGAAACAGAATAGCGACTGATGGCTTTGCGGGGGAGAAGGGAAGAGAGGGAGTGGGGATGAAAATCCGAAACACCTGACATCTAACTGCAGAGTTACAACGTAAAAGCGGAGTCAATTATCTCGGCAAAGATATCATAAATGAAGAAGAAGTAGCTTTTCTAAAACCTCCACAGTTATTGCAGCTTATCGAAGCTTTGAGACTGTAGGGGGTGGTGCCGTATGGTGCTTGAAAGAGTAGAAGACAAAAGGTTTTGATTAGAGATGGCCTTAGTTACAACCACTCGAAAATGACTTCAGCTTGTAATTGGTTGAACACAAGAGTGTTCACCTAATAGCTTTACCGTCCATTTGGTGACAACTTTTCGACTTTGGGGTGCCTTGTTGTGGTTACAAGTTTAACTAGTTTAGGTTGCTGCGCATTTGGCCGTAAACACTAACCTGAAGCGTAACCAATTAGCTAGCGCAGCAACAGGATTGCGTAGATGTTTACCGCTGAAGCATGACTGATCAGGAGGTCCTCAATACTTTTCCAAAGACATTAGTACTAGGTGTTAGGGCCACATATAGGAAATATTTTATGGAGAACCTATGAAGATAGAACTGGAATACATCTCGAAAGATACGACTCCAAAACACATATCTTTGAAGTAAATGGCAAAGTTATGATCTTACAACTGGAAAAAATATCGAGAAGTTTTATCGAACTCTTCTTTTTAAACTAATTTACCGATTTCAGATAAAAACAAAAGAAATAATTCCAGAAGTAAAGACAGCATTTCGTAATGGAATCTCGTTGGAATTCTGATCATGTTCTTAATTGCAATTCAGCTGTAAAAAGAAAGAAGCAAATCGCCATTAAAATCCTATATTTTTATCAACGTTTTCTACTGAATTGAACACCTTCGACAACTCTTATCGTAGGAACCGTATACAGAACACAACGTACAGAATACACAAAGCACGAAATAGAATTACCAGTACTTACTTTATATTATCGAGAGTTACACTCTAAGAAGCACGTTCGGTTTCCTAGCTGCATAAGAATTGGTTTTGCTTGAGCTGTATTGCAGTATTGTGACCTAGTGACAGATAGTAACCCAATTTAGTTAATGCATTATTGGACATGGATAGAAATACTACGACCCGCAAGACATGCTAAAGGTTACAAAAGCTCTTTGTTAAATTCTGTATGCAGACTATGTTTAATTTGATTTCTCTATACTGGTGACCTGAATAACATTTTAGGTTAGCTACCTTATTAAAATAATGGGGGCCAACGCAGAATTGAATAATTATCTCCAGTACACCTCTGTATTCACTCACATAAAAAAAACTGTAGGTACTTCTTTTTGTGTTGGTAATCTAAATATAACTTTTAGATTGTGCTGGAGAAGAAATACGTCAATTAAGATTAGTTAAAATTCACACTTCGACGGCTCTTTTTTTCTCATATGTACATATATATATATTGGTGTTACGAGAAGTTATTAATGGCTTTCTCCAGATGCTGCAGGTAGAAGCTGTTATAAATCAAGCGATACATTTGAATGCATTTAATTAAACATTAAGTAAGAAAGAAATATTTATGAAGAGGCCACGTTGTGTAATTTATCACGGTTACTGTGTAGCTGTGATATCAATAACATAATTTAAATTATTGCGTAAGTCAAGATGATGCGCATAATATCAGAATCTGGTTTCAATTTCCTTACCCAATTCGAATCGGAAGAAATATGTTCGATAGTAAATACTGTTATTACTTTGACATTATCTGTAGCCGTAGGTGAAGATTGTATAACACTTAATATTGAATACTTTACTGGCGAACAAGACAGTACCTAAGTAGTTAATTTGCTTTGGGGCAATCGCCTGTTATTGTTTCATGGAGGACTGCAAGATATAGGTCTGACATTCAAAGGTGAAAAATTTTCAGAGGAAATGTAATCATTTGCCTATTCTTTAATAGACTTCGGTGATCAGTATTATACCAGCATAGATTTGTTGCTCGGAAACAGAAAAAAACACTGCAAAATCTAGTCAACTGAATTCCAGTGACGCAATCAACAACTTTCAACCAGACCCTTCTAATAACTTTTCAGATAAAACTTGGATTACATGCCTCGCTCCTGTTTTGATACAAAAAGCTAAGTTCAATGAAAAAGAGCTAGAAAACGAGTCAGACAATACTCAGCGTAGACTTAGCCCAGTATCTCCATCATACTACTGAAGAAAACAATTTATCACAATAATGACTGACGTCATAAAAGTGGTCTAGTGGAAAGTGAAGACAAACTGTACCTAATTAGACTTCGTCCAGAACTTATCCGCGAACAATTTTCCTCTATTACGACCCCAGTTACAGATTTGGTGAAGGATAAAACTAGAGTATCTTGATTTGGGCACCTAGGGACTTGTTAATACACTAAGAATAAACGACATGTGGTTATGCATACATGACGATCACACTGGCCACAAAAGGTATTTGAGTTAGGGTAGTTATGTCATAGTGTAGGAAACTATTGACTATTTTCTATCCTGGGAATTCTCTCACAGAGAAATTGTTAGTTCTGATGACAACTTATTGCGGACGATTGAATGGTACCAGAAAGGAATCAGCGAGAAATATCGTCTCGAAAAAAAAAATGACCAGAATCTAAATAGTATCACAATGATATACTAGACAAATAAAAAGTTTGTGGTGATGATATTGAATTAACCAGAACATTTTGTTGATCTGTGCTGTACTGGTCAAAAGAGCTAACTAGTAGAGATGAAATAGAAGACTAAAGCAGTGCTGGTCTACTGGTTAACTGTGACAACCACGTCCAGTTCCTTGCGAAATGGACTCAAATGGCACCGAAATGTACCCTTTGTTGTACCGGCCGTGTCCATGAGGACGAATCTAGCCTGCATTCAGTTTCAAAGGGGAAAACAATGCAAGCATTTCCAGCATTGGGATTGCAAAAGCCTTCGCACCAGCTCGTTTGCGGATACTTCAAAATCGCAAAATGGCACAGGGATTAGAATTTGGAACCATGGAAAACTTTGTCGCAAAGACGTCAGCTGAGGGAGCTGTCGCTCTATCTTCCAGGCCGAAATCATTTTCCAGACTTGCGCAGAGGACAGTTCGAACTGCCTACATCAAAATAAATCGAGAAGGTATTAATTTCGATCCGAGGTGGTACTGAGCTGCCACAGAAAGCTTTGATAATAGGCCATAAATGAGCGCCAAGCCAGTTTGGGATCAGAGGCATGGAAATAGCTGACACGTTAGCAAGCGATGCCAGCGAAAGACCATTCGCAGATCTAGAACCGACGTGTGTAGGATTGTATAACAGCATCAAAACCTTTGTCACATCTGAACTCGTTACTGAAACTCTCGGATTCGTCCAAATGACGAAAGTCTCAGCAATCAAGACAGTCGCTATGATCAGTGACAGGCTGAGATTACTCACAGGTGTCCTAACTGACATAATACATGCATCCCTAGTGCATGCAGGTGTAGAACTCTCCTGTCTTCTGTGAGAGTGCGGAGGAAACTCCAGCCCATCTCATTGTCGATTGCCCCAGCGGCGGACAGGCAGAAGCTAATTTCCCTTGCGGTTAATCGATTTGATGAACCCAGATTAAATAAATTAACCATCGACCAGATGGTGGACCTTTTAGTTAGGTGCAATTAGGTCGTGAGGGCTAAAACGGCATGGACGTCCGATAAACCCTTTGCCCGACTTGCTTTTTGGTGTTAATCAGCCTATGTTGTAGGAAAAGAGGTGCCTCAATTGAAGCAAAATCTTCAGAAAATATGGGTTTCGTTTGTACCAAAGTTTTGCCGACAGGATGTTCTCGAAATTCCTTATTATTGAAGATGTAGATTTGGTAAACTGGGTAATGGTTTACAGTTTTGTACAGTCATTTAAAATATCCATGGAAAAGTTAAAAAATTCGGAACTAGTCAGAGGTTATCTAAAGTAGAAATCTCAAACTAACCATTTTATTGTGAGTCAGGTACCTTCATAAGTTTAAAAATTGCGAGGAAAGCTTTTATACGAAAACTTGATGCCTTTGATAAGGCCGATTTAAAATTATTGTCAAAACACGGTTCAAGATGGTTGCTTTCGTGCTAACCAATAACAAATTTATAAAGTTGAATGGGTGCTATATTGCAATTTTAGAATATTGAATAGATTTTGCTGTTGCAATTTTCCCACTTCAACAAATATTCTGACTTGAGAAAAGCTCCTATTCATTTTTGATCCTTTTAAGCTATTTAATAGAGGACAGTATTTTCTCTGTAAATACATACGTCAGTAACAGCAGCAGAGCATGGAGAAGAATTTGTTGTTTCAGAAGAATTTAGAACAATACCAAATTCGCCTAAGGAAAAAAAAAGAAGCATGCATGAACAACACGACGGAAACAGCATTTATGTTTGCAATAGGTATATCTTACCTGCGGGGACTTTATCAAAGACCGACTGAGAGAGCTAAACGTCACTTTATAGACGGGATAAGCTGAAAATCTCTGCGGCGAAATCTGAAAAATTCACCTGATATATTCCACCACGGTGCCGCATACATATTTAATATCGCCTTCTCCACCCGAAAATAGAACGCCAACTAGATGGCATTACGGTCGACTGCAAGGACGACGAACAAATTACATTTTACGCGATCGTGTTCTTTTTATTTTCGCTCTCCCTCTCCACCTTGCTTTCCGGGGTGGCGATGGCGTTTTCCATTCTCTTGCCTCCCGCATACCTATGTAAATGCGCCAGGCGAATGCATGCATGGACGAATGAACGGGTGGTTTCTTGCGAATATCCACGACTAACGCTCTCAGCTCTCATATTTACGTCATTAATATATATTAAATTTTAACGTAAATTACCCCGGACTTGATATGAATTTTATGCGCTGGCTAGGGTCGTGTGCAGCCGTGCATTATCCAGGAGAAGAATGTTCCAGCGGTAGCACCATTTAGTGTGCCGGTGTAACTTTTAAAATATTCCGCAAACGTGCATGACATAAGCGGATACTACCGAATATGTTAACTTTTCAAAAGTCCGTGTTAGTATATCTCTAGTGAGTACAATGATATGTAAACGTTATGTCACATCAATTCGCCATGATAAGGATCATGCATGTTATTGCTCGCTAATGTCTATTTTAAAAATTACCTTTTAGGGCAATGTGGGGTAAATAACGTTAATAAATTACCCTAGATTACAAAATAGTTCCATAACCATATTTACAGTTTAAGCCTTCATGCAGGGTTCTTGAAGGTACACGATATAACAATTGATCGACCTTATGTAAGACTTCAGCTATTACTACAAAACTTAAGCAAGATTTAAAAAAGGAAAAGGCAGGGATACCTGTACACATACACAATGGAAATGACACAGCAGAATGGTACACGCGATTAGTTTGGTGAACATTTTTGAAACAATTATCATTAGCAGACGACTATTGGAAGCCAACGGTATTCAAACCGAAGGTGCACTAAATTATAAGTAACGTGGCTTGCAATAGAGGATGACACAATAATGTGACGCAATATGATGCAATAACGGACAATAAAATAAAACCTACACAGCGAGAAATTGGGAAACTATGGTCAGTTTAGGAAGGTTTTGGAAAAGCCTTGCGAGCTTTGGCACATTTTATGGGATTTGGAAAGCTTACGTAGCGTTTTTATATTCGCGGAATGAGCGGGTTGTAGGGGGGTGATTAGGCGCATTGGGGGCGTGGCCTGTGCAGCGACTCATAATTAGTATAAATACGAAGTTTCATTGTTATTAGACAGTTAGTCTTTGAGCTATCGTCAACCAAGTAACATAATCAGGAGTGAAAAGTGAAATATGGAAAAAATCGAATATCGTGCCGTTATAAAGTTCCTTACCAGGCAAGGAAAATCAGTCGCGACCATAATGAATGAGATGTCATTGGTTTACGGCGACTCTTGTCCAGGAAAAACCATGGTGTACAAGTGGCATAGTTTATTTAAACAAGGAAGGGAATCCCTTGAAGACGACCCGAGGCCGGGCAGGAGCATTGAGGTGGCCACGCCAGCACTTATCCAAAAAGTTAAAAAAATTGTACTCGAAGATGCTCGACTAAAGAAGAAACAACTCGCAGAAATGGTTGGAGTATCCGACACAACAATTTTTAAAATCCTACACGATCATCTCGGCATGTCCAAAGTCAGCGCAAGATGGGTGCCGAGAATGCTCACGCCGCCGCAAAAACAACAGCGGGTAGAGTGTTCGCGTGCATTTTTGGACCTCTGTAATGAAGAAAAGGATGGTGTATTGAGTCGAATTGTTACTGGAGACGAAACTTGGGTTCATCATTATGAACCTGAGTCCAAACAAGACTTCATGCAGTGGCATAAAAAGGACACAGCACCTCCCAAGAAATTTAAAGTGTCACAATCAGCTGGGAAACTCATGGCAACGGTATTTTGGGACTCGGAAGGAATATTGTTGATTGATTATAAAGATAAAGGTGTTTCTATAACCGGAGAATATTACGCTTCAATATTAGAGCGACTAAAAGAAGCCATTAAGGAAGAAAGACGGTGAAAATTGACGAAAGGTGTGCTGCTTTTGCACGACAACGCGCCCGTCCACAAGAGCCGCATTGCGTTAGCTGCCCTGCATAAGGTGGGCTTCGAAATTGTGAATCACCCACCCTACAGCCCAGACCTGGCCCCGAGTAATTATTACCTATTCCGAAAATGAAAAAAGAACTGCGGGGTAAAAAATTTACTGCCGATGATGAAGTCAAGGAGGCAGTTTCGGCGTATTTTGCAGATAAAGAGAAATCATATTTTTATGAGGGTATAAATAAATTATTTGAAAGGTGTGAAAAATGTATCCGTCTTGCAGGTGAATATATTGAAAAAGAAAAATAATTTTATTTTTATTTCCACCCCTTATCCCTCATTCCGCGAATATAAAAACGCTCCCCGTAAATGATTTTCGAAAATGTTGTGAGTTTTGAAAAGCTTTGCGAGTATTGCACAGGTTTCACATTTGAAAAAATAGTTCTAAGTTCACTTGTGGTGAAGACAGCTTGGAAAAGCTTAGCGAGGTTTACGAGTTTTGCAAAGTTCTGCGTTTTGTTGTATAAGTTCCCTGTTTAGAGAGACATTTGAGAATCTTAAATAAATGCAATTTGGGAAAGTTTTGGAGAGTTTTGTCTGTGTGAGGAGTTACGGAAAAATCTGCAGATTTTGGTAAGTTTTGTCAGTTTTCAGTAAGATGTCTAAATATTTTAAAACTTCGTCTTATGAGTTTTGGAAAGCTTGAAAATGTTTAGCGACTATCTAAAAGGCTTAGGAGCTCTATATATGTAGCTGCGAATTCTGGTAAATTTTACAAGTCTGAAGAGGTTTTGCAAATTTTGTAAGCTTTCCAAGTTGTATGAATTTTTATATACTTTTGAGTTCTCTTGTGGTAGGTAGGGCAGCGCAGTAAGACAAAGTTTTGCAAGTTTTGAAGAGTTTTCCCTTAAAAAACGATTTTGTTTTACAAACTCGACAGGTATTGGAATCTATTGCGAGTTTGACTAGTTTCACACCGCTTGAAAAGTTTCACGTGCATTGCAATATTCTGTTAGTACGAGAAAATGTTGGAAAGATTTTTTAGAAAGTTATGCAAATTTAAAAAAGTTCTGTGAGTGTTGAAAAAAATTGCAAATTAGAAAGTTTTTCGAAGTTAGAGAGGTTAGAAAGTCTCATAAATTTTGAGAAGATGATGCGCTTTGGAAATTTTTGCGACTTTAAAAAATGTGACCGAAATTGCGAGATTTAGACATGCTAGTTTGAGAGCGATTTGCAGGGTTTTTGAGGGTTGAAACACCTACACGTTGTGGATAGTTTAGAAAAGTCTTGGAAATTTTTGCGGGTTTGGGATGGTTCAGTATGTTTGTGAAAGTTAAGTGGTCTTCAAAAATCTTTACAAGTTATGGAAGTATTATTCATTTAGGAGAGGTTTGCGAGGTTTGGATATCTTGCCAATTTTGACAATTTTAAGAGCTTTTTAGGTTTTTGGGTTTTGGGTTTGAGAAGATTGCGAGATTTGTGAAGCTTTGCCACGAAGTAGCGCAATTTTGGAAAAGATTTGCATGGTTGGAAGGTTTCGTGAGTTGTGCGAAGTTTGAACGGTTTGGGAAAAGTTTGCGAATTGGAAATGATGATACATGATGACATGAATAAGGGAGTAAACCGCTTTGTCAGCTACACAAGAACAAAATATACTGCCCAACACTTGCAACGGTAGAATATGGCTGTATTATCCGTTGTCAAAGCGTCAAAGGAGGGAGTAGCTGTCAAGGTGATCCTCTGGACTGCGCCACATACATGTTTCGCTAACAAATTCGAAACATTCTAATTTACTTTCGTTACTACATTGCCGGTTCCCCTCCGCAACATTAATAATACAACTACGACACACGAAACGTATAAATTACAACGCACAGGTATTATCCTAATCTTCCGCGCACCATTTACGACACAAGTACGCTCAAAGATTAACTAGCTGTATAAATTGATACGGCAAGGAGATACTGTAACACTAGCAGAGATAATATATCGATACTCACTTAACTCTTAGCACTTCTCCCTTCAAGACGAAGTTATAATTACGCGGTAATCAATAGAACACTACCGCCGTAAGATTAATACCGGTATTAGGGGACGCACACAAACACATACACACACAGAGATATATACAACTGGCAAGCAGTAGCAGGTGGGTTTAATCAATTAGAACACCGGGAAGACATATCTTATGACATATTCTACCCTTAATCGTCGGCGAAAAGGGAAGTTCGGAACTGTTCGGGGACTTCCAGAGGAAAATAATTGTGTGTTGAGCTAAATGACGCGAAAGTAATTTCTGACGAGTCGTAATAATGTATTCGGTGAAGTATGATAAAAAGCGATAGAGGAAGTAACTTTTGTGTTGAGGAACCTCTTAAAAGGGATTTTGTGTGGAACGAAAAGGCTTTTTCAAGTACTCATTCTTAAGGGCTTTTAATGTAAACGGTGATTATTTACTTAAATATACAGCTACAATCATAAGTATCGGTCCAATAACTTCTTAACTCTTTCCGGCACAGACATTTATCCCTAGCTGCACAAGAAATGTTTTCGTTTCAAATTTGCGAATTAACCACAGAAAGTTGTTGTTTTAAATGTAAAGTAAATAAAAAAATACATTTTCAAAAAAATTATTACCATTATGGTACCACCATGAGACTTAGGACAATAATGGCATATTTATGTATAATATAAGGAAAAGCAATTTTTAGTGCCGAGACAAAATGGCACATTGCAAGTTGTGCATTGCCACTTTATCCGCACTTGGTGTGTCTTGGTACTACAAAGAGCACAACGTCTTCTTGTTTCCATAACGAGTTGATCTGAATTTTGTAGCGAATATTTGCAGGCACATGCGGTTTATGATTCTCTATGCACACACTTGTTTTCCGTTTCTTTGTAGGTTAGAAAGAATGGCATTACAAATACTTCGTCTGAAATCTTTCATTGACATTTTCGATATGTCCAAAAATGTAAAAATGATATAGGAATTCACTACACAAGCATCTATAAAGTACCATAAAAGTCTGTGCCACCATTTGCGACTCTTTCTATCGATTTCGTAGACAGCCTTTTTTTGATCAAAAAGATCCACTGCATTCATATGAGCATTATAATCACATCATTATATCAATTTCGGACATGGAATCTCCATTATGCTAGCAGATTTTTCTTTACGTCTATTTTGTACCACATCATCAGGTTGGTGAAAACTTGAAAGAAGATGCACGGATCTGTTGTCTTTCCATTTCACAGCCACTAAATTTGAATTACTTGTATAAATATCATATCGTCCCCGACTCATATTTTTATCGCATAAAAACATTTTTTTCTTGCGTAAATCCTCTGAAATTTCCAGGCGTAATCTGCGCCATCCAGCGTCCCTTTAATACACTTCAAGGACAAAAAATGCAAAGTGGTAGTAGTGGAAAGTAACAGAGGTACGTTGTAACTCCTCTTGTAGTTTTTTTTAGTTTTTATTAGGTGGCACGGTAAGGCTTAGTACAGCGTTTAAAGACTTCAAACTCTCGACACGCAGTATTGTTTTTCTGCTGTCGTTGAGACTACGTTCAAGATAAAACTCGTCTTTGGTTTTCGGCTTAGTAAATTTGCTCTGTGTTCTTCCGAGCGGTTTTACCAGAAGATGTACACATCAATCAAAAGCTACGCTGATTATATAAGTCTATTTTTAGTTGGCTATTGATCGCCATAATATAGTTCACCATTGGAATTGTGGTTGTGTGATTCTCTTCCAAACTGCTTTAATTTACAGTTTTCGATTATTATATTAGGTACCTACTTTTATTAGTTACATAATATATATATATATATACAGCTTGCGGACAGGCCTTTAAGGCATAGAGCTGTGTGACTCTTCTCCATTCCTTTCTGTTCTTTGCTACGTCTCTCCAGTTCCGGATATTCTTCTCTTTCAGATCTTCTTCTATTTCGTCCCTCCATCTTTTCCTTGGTCTACCACTTTTCCTCCTTCCTTCCGGTTTCTTCCAAGCTATGTCTTTCACACTTCTGTTAGCCTTCATCCTTGCGAGGTGACCCAACCATTGCAGCCTTCTCTCCTTCACAATTTGTCCAATCGGTTTTTCTCCGAACAGTTCATACAATTCTGCATTCATTCTTCTTTCCCATCCTAGCTCCGTATTCTTTCCCCCAAAAATTCTTCTTAGTATTTTCCTCTCCTGTATGTCTAACATCTGCCGATTTTTCTGGTTCAGGATCCATGTCTCACAACCATATATTAGTGTTGGTCGTATGACTGTTTTATAAATTCTTATTTTCGTTGTTCTTGCCACTTCCTTTGATTTCAGCACTTTGTGAAGCCCTCGTAGGCAGTTATTTTGCTTTGCTATCCCCAGATCTATTTCTTTATCGTCTTCGCATTTATTCGTCATCAATACCCCTAAGTACATGTAGTCCTTCACTTCTTCAAACTCGCATACATTGTTCGAATGTGTTTGCACTTGCAGATTTTGTTCCCTGTTGCTTCCTGTACTGTTCTTCAGTTCCATAAATTTTGTTTTCAGTTCTTTCCTGCTCCTTGCGAGAAGTACCAAGTCATCGGCATATGCGAGGCATTGATGGCTTTTGTTAAATAGGGTCCCTCGTGGTTAATTCCACCCTTCCTTATTATTTGTTCTAGCACCAGATTGAACAAGGTAGTCGACAGTGGATCTCCTTGGCGAAGTCCTTTCTCCGTTGTGAAAGTTTTACTTACTTTTCCTTTATATTTCACTGCACTGCTTGTATTTTGTAGCGTCATTCTTATAAGATTCACTAATTTGGATGGTATTAGGAAGCTATTTAGTGCATTTATTAATTCTGCTCTGTTTATGCTGTCGTATGCTCCCTTGAAATCTATGAAGAGCATTTTTGCAGGAATATTAGTTACATAATAGGTGTTCTATTTGCAGATAAGAACTTATGAAAAGAAAACAAATAGAGGAATTGTCTCCTCCGATGTGATAAAAAAGGCAGTTTTGTTGGTCACCGACGAAAACAGGCCCATTAGAGCAGTTGAAAAAGAGTTAGATATATGTCACGTAACACCTTTTTGCTATGTAAGAAAGAAGAGGCAAACTGGAAGCGATCCCGATAGAACTGGCTACATTTCTAAAAGGCAAATTTTCAACGAGGAGCAAGAGGCAATTTTATGCGATTACTTAAAGAAATGTGCAAGTATTTACTTTGGACTGACGCCAGCTTACGATTGTGCAGCACTCCCTTTGGCAACAATCCCAAATAATATCATGAAAGGTTTCTCAAGAAGCTGAATCTACCCTTACAATAGAGAAGATTCGGTCTTTTCAGCGGCCTTTGTGACAGATGATGACCTGAGACTTCCGAAAGTACCATAAATGCCGATGAGCCATCACTAGACATTAATCCTTAAATTGCTGGATCTTCGAGTTGCCACGAGATTGCGAGACCAATACAAAAGACAGAAGTTGACGTTGCTGAACCCTTGTCTAGGCCAGGATCCAGTTCTGAATTGTCACCTGAAAGACTAAAGCCATTTCCAAAAGCACCGAAAAGAAAACAAACGACTAGAGGGTGTAAACGCCGTGTGACTGCAATATTAACAGACACTCCCGAAGGAAGAATAAAATAAAAGAGAACAGTTGTAAACAAAGAAAAGAAGAAACAAGTCGCCAAACAAATATTCAATGAGCGACAGTGACAAAAATGAAGAAGAAGACGAGGCGGAAATATTGTGTGCTATATGTGTTCTGAATCCTATTCAAGTAGTTTGCCTGGGGAGCAATGGGTGCAATGTCTGCGATGTAAATTATGGGACCATGTTAACTGTGTTAGAAATATAAAAATGCTCTTGTGCAGAAATTGCGACTCGAACGATACTTTGTCAGATTGAATAATTTTTTTTTTTTGGCAAAGAATTTCAAACAATAGTTTTGTTGATAAATAATATTAAAAGACCTACCTATTGTTGTTTGTTAATGTTAATTGTTTCAATAATCAGCTGTTACATCTTACCCCAATGGCTGTTACTTTTTGCCCCAACGTTGAGGTTGAAAGTAACATGTCACTGCACATATACATTTTTTTGTTACCATGCTTACCAAATCATATCAAATAAGTACCTCCAAAGTAGCTTGAATGTCTGATCTATCGTTTAATCAACATGGATGTCCAAAATTGGGCGAGAATTAAAAAACAAAAATCATCATGACTCAAACTCACTTTACAAGGTGGTACAATGCGTTTACCACTATGCCGGCAAGAGTTTTAAGCTGTATTGTTTATCTGACCAGCAAAGCAACTATTGAGACGTAGCTTGTGTGTGTATGTGTGTAAATGTATTCAATGACTTCGATATAGCACAACACTCGCTTTAATTTAAATTGTATTACATTAGATATTATTACAATTTATTTGTCGTTCCTGGTACCACTTCAATTATTTAAAAGTTGCTTATGCAATTCCGCGAGCAGGATTGGAGCTACTTACGACTTTACAGACATTTCAACGGAAACAAATAAAAGAAAAACCTTTGAAAAACTTTATTCGTCTCCATTCCTAACCCATCTACACAAAACCTGTATTAACTGTATCTAAATGGAATGGTGTGGGTAGTGATATTGCTTAGGGCGACGGCTGTAGAGGTTTTTCTGCACTCGTAAACACACGCAAACCTCTAGGATCCGCTTCAGTAGCAGCGCCGGTGGTGTAACGGCCGTTAGTGCTACTACTGGTGTTGCCGTGTGGTGTGAGCTGCATCCGATTGCATTGTTAACGCGAATGGAAGGCGTTACAGTCGGAGTGACAGGAACAACGCCCCGATATAGACGCGGTACGTGATGCCCACATACGGAAGATGAAACAGTGTGAAATATAATTGAATCTGGAGAGAAAGATGTTGTATAGGACGTGATAAAGAAAGAGGAAACGAATGCACTTCGTTGTGTAATTGAAACTGCTGACTGGATGTTATTGCTATATAACCTAGTCAATAGTGTTGTAGAATTGAAAGGAACCTATTAAAATTATGAGCTTTTTCTCTATAGAACGGATAATAATATTTAGCGGAGATATTATTGGTCTAAAATGATCTGTGTGTTCGAGGAGCAAGCATTTTATTTCGCAATTCCTATTTCATTTTGATTTTGTATGTATGGATTCTAGTGTAGTATATCAATAAGCTAATAGTTTCTATTACCACATTAACATAAAGCACTCTACGGATGCCAACAGTATCGATTACTAGCACAGGTTACAGAAGTCAAAGCCAACGTTTATGGAGGGTCACAATTTTAGCAACCTCAGGCGTAAAGAAGATAATCTTCAGAATTTTTCAAAACCTTCAAGCTAAAGTAGACTGCAATTTCGTACATTGTACCGTCCAGACTTTGCTGAAAGAGGATGCCAGCTTATTAAATTGTTTAAAATTACATTTTTCTGTCTTGCAGCTTTCCGTTTATATTTTACTTGAGTCCTGGTTAATAACCTTCCAGGTTACCTCACTGATTGGTGTAGCTTACAGCCTTGACCATAAGTATTGAGCACCCAGGTTAACTTTGAGTTTTTTGAAGAATATTAAATTAAATTAAAACGACTTAGGTTTATAATGTATATTATTAAGAAAAATTCAACATTTACTTGGCCCAACCTTTGCTTTAATTATAGCAGTAATCCTTTTGGATAGAGACCACACCAGCTTCTTACAATCTTTCGGACTTATAGCGTTCCATTCTAAGCGTAAGCGATCCTTTAACTCGTTTTTTGACTTCATTATGTGACGCCTGACTTTTCGCTTTAATATACATCCGGCGATTCTGATCTGTTTTTCCTGAACCAAGCGTTTGTGTGGGCGGCTTTGTGACAGCGTGCGTTATCCTATTGGAACTTAACGCCGTCCATGTTTGTGTCGTCAAAAAGTGAGGAGAAAGAGGGCCGTAATGCAGATTCTAGAACGTTTATGTATGTTTTGGAGTTCATACGCCCTTCACAAACCAACATTTCTCCAGCTCCAGAAGCGCTCATGCAGCTCCAGACCATAACACTGCCTCCACCGTGTTTCACGGTCAGTACCACACAGTCTGAATTAAATTCTTCACCTACCCGGCGACGGGCAAAAGTCACACCCGGTGTACCAAAAATCTGAAGTGTGAGTATTGAAAAGAAATCTCTCGTTATTTTTTTGTATAAATTTTATTTTCTAATCAAATTGTTGAAAATTGATAGAACATCAAATTGATTAATTTACCTCAGAGCTTGATTCGTCTGATCACACGATATTTGAGCAATTTTCTTCGGTAAAACTTTGATGTTTACGAGACCACTCATACCGTGTCTTTTTATTTTTTTCAGAGAGCCATGGCTACTTCCTGGCTTTACAGCCTTTTAGATCAGCTGCTGGGGCCTTTTGCGGGTGGTCCAAGCAGATATTATGTTATTAAAATCTTATGACAACTCAGCAGCGAGGTTTAATGAAGTTTTCTTCCTATTTCTTAACGACTCTCTCAATATTTTAGGGTCCTCACGGTCTGTCGTGATTCATTTGCATCCGGTTCTGGACCTGTTAACATGCGATACAGTCATGGCAAATCGCTGAATAGCCTACTGGACAGATCGGCGCGAACATTTCACAGTTTTCGAAATTTCTACCTGCAACTTCCCTCGATCATGCAAAAGTTTTATTTGCACACGTTTTTCTAAACTAAGTTCGCTTTTTTGGGCATATTGAAACAATATCACTAAACATACACAAATCTAAACACTAACAGCGCACTAGATTACTAAATGTATCCACAGCGAGTGAAAGCGAGGGGAAAGCAGTGAACTGAGAAATACACAGAAAAATTAAAAAAATAACAAATTTTATTGCAACAGATGTTTTATCGGTAGCTTTGACGTGAGTCATCCTTTTTAATCTTTTTTAGAGGCTGACAAAATACTTCATAAACAGCAGGATTTATTTACTATTATAGTTATCGCACACATGCAAAATTTGTAGGGTGCTCAATACTTATGGCCAAGGCTGTATACGACAGTACTGACTGTAAATTTAAATAATTTCTTTTTATGCTTCTTGGTTTCATTCTGTGCTAGTATACACAGGCAGTTAAACCAGTTAGACTTACTTCACAGCTTGTTCTTGCAGTACCCTAAGACATTAACGAATGGGCCCCAACTAATCCCCATCCCCACCCCCGTTCTCCCCTACAAGTTGTCAGAGAAGTAAATAGATGGACCGAACCAGGTAACAGCTTCGCTAATTACTCTGATAGTCAGGCACAATTTAAAGCGATCAGTGCCGCAAGTGCTGACTCAAAGCTGGTTTGGGATTGCGTAAGAGCCCTAAATGATGTGGGTACCCAAAAGAAATTAACTTTGGGCTCGGCCCTCAGTCACATGGACATGAAGGGAAACGAGGCGGCGGATGAGTTGGCCAAACGAGGTCATTAAGCCCCTTCATAGGAGGTGGACCTTCCTTCGGCATCACCAAATCGCAAATTAAACAGTCCATCTACGACTGGTCCAAGGAATGGTGGAAAAGGTCACCAGGACAAAGACACGCAAAGGATTTCCTAAGGAAACAGAGGCGTGAGTTTACTGAAGACCTACTGACAGGAAAACTGTCAAAGTGATAGTAGATCTGTTGACCAGTTATTGCGGATTGAATAGGCGTATGTTTAATATCGACCTGGCAGATGATGCTCTCTGCAGACTTTGTCAAGAGGAAAAAGAAACCCCAGTTCATGTTTTGTGTCATTGTGAGGGCCAAACAAGGACAAGGTTTCTAGCAATGGGCGTAGAGAACACCACAGCTGACGGCTATCTACGCATTACATGTATCACAAGAAACCATCAGCAGATGTTTACGATTAATTTGATAGATCAGCAGCAATCTCATGAATGGGTCCTAGAGAAGTAGAATGAACGTCAAAAGAAAATCGCAAAGTCACTTGTGAAATGCTGTGGCTTTTACCGGTCCTTCAACACCAAGGCCAAATCACTTGGGCAAGAAGACTGTGTCTGGTGGAATTAGAGCGGTATTGTGTATTATGAACTATTGAAGCTCGGCGAAACCGTTAATACACAACGCTATCGTCACCAAATGATTAATTTAAATCGTGCATTAATCGAAATACAACCGGATTTCAGATAAACTGAACTACCACCTCATATGCTCAGAAAGATAATCCATATCGTAGCAATAAAATATAGGATTATAGCGTGACTAGATGTAACAAATACACTACTATCTTACTGGCCTACTAACGTATAATACATATATATGTACATATATAGATCGCCGCTAATTCAATTACTATCTTCGGCAAACTACCACATTCGAAATTATTATATTATGTGTCGCAAGGATATTTAATATTAAGCATAAACCTACGAGTACGCCAAACCCTTTTAATTAGTATAAAACGTGCATAGATTCATAAGTTATTAGCTCTAGAGTGACCAGTCCGATACAAATTTTCATCACGTTAAATCCATTAGATGGCGCTTTGTTAGAAAGGACACTGTAATAGAAGTCCTCTCAATTAAGTATGAGATACAATCGCGTTAGAGAAAGACGAACTGAGTTAATACCGTTTTCGGAAAATTAATAATGGAACTAATTACGAATAAATTTCACCTGAGGAAATGGATTCTCCCCGTGTCGCAATTGTGTACCTCGTACACTGAATGTAGTTCACTCCCATCTCTTGAATTGTTGCATTTGTGCCTTAACATTTGATTATTGTTCAGGTTGTGTGTTACGATGGTTGTTTGTTATATACATACATACACGTCGTTCTGGGGAGTTTAGTTTGAATGTGCGATGGCGATGTAGTATCGGTGGGATGGGTTGAATCAATAGATGAAACCTCCCGTTACGCCCGGCGTAATAAAGTATCTCAAAATTGTGTGGTAGTGGTATCGGGATGTTTCTGCTCTCCCTTTGTACGTGTGTTGTATATGTGTGTGCAGATATCCCTAGACACAAATTAGTGGGTATCCGTTATGTGCGCGGCTAACTTTACCGGAGAGAATTTCTACCCTGGTTTTGAGTAAATTAAATCTCCCAAACTCCTCCTGCGATGTTCGATTATACCGTTGTACAGGGTATGTACACCGACGGGCTAATTAATCAAATAAATATAAACTGACGTGACATACAAGCCCTAAAGGGATCTCCACGAACAAACTGTGCGGTATAGATTGGAGAATTAAGGGAAGTGAATGAATACTGTTTCCTCCTTTAACACATATTTTATGCTTACGCTCTTTTCGCTTACATGTACGTAATTAAAATATATTGCAGCTTTAGCTGTGATTTCCATAATTTACTTTTCCATTCAATTCAAGCTTACGCCCGTATTGTACTGCTTCATTAACTAGAGTCCCAACTAATATTGCATTATTGATTCTCGGCCATTCTGTGGCCTCTCTGAGATATTCTTGACAATCCCTATTTGGGATTTAAGACTCTATCTACGTTGTTCTCAAGGAGTTATGACAAAACTGTAAAGATCTGAGCCATCTCGTCTGCAACTTACTGCACAGGTGGTAGAGGAAAATGTTTAGAAACTCTTTATGATCAGTATATGAGGATGTGGTGCGGTTCAAATGAGTTGAGTTAAAGTTATTTTGCTTTGCAAAACTCAACGTAGTAAATGTTGGTCAAATTTGATTGCAATAATCATATCAAGACATCAGAATATGAAGTTGTGTTGTGTTAAGTTTTGGCTTCACACCAGATTGCTGTATCGCCGAACAATTTGAAAAAAAAAAAGAGGCGAATCCATTATTGCGTTCGATGCACGACACTTTTTAACCATCCATCTCGCTCGTTTACTGAGATAAACGTGACAGTCGAAACTGATAAAGCGAAATTTATTCATCAAATAAGCCAACGACAGCAGAAAAAAAAAGATAATTCTGAAA
Organism: Holotrichia oblita; assembly: GCA_023690525.1. Classification (NCBI taxonomy): domain Eukaryota; kingdom Metazoa; phylum Arthropoda; class Insecta; order Coleoptera; family Scarabaeidae; genus Holotrichia; species Holotrichia oblita. The sequence continues at coordinate 199,911,060 of CM043016.1, forward strand.
TATACTACCCGGTACGCATCAGTGCGACAGGACGTAGTAGAGGAGGATTACACGTTTAACTCCCCTCTAATGGCAAACGGCATAAAATACGTCGAGCACCATCGCGTATAAAAACCTGATACCTGCACAGTCATTTTGGTCAAATAACTTTCGGTATTCGGAACAGAGCTGGATGTTAACCGTCGTGTTGTTTAACAACGTCCGCAAATGCACCTCTCGCATCGCTATGCGAATTTCAGTGGAAAAGCGACATGTTCAACGGCCGTTATTGGTATACAGGCACGGTATCCCTGAAGGCACATTGGAAAATATTGATGAAATCCGTATCCCCTACGTGTGGACAATATTTCATTAGTGTTACTAATACTGTAATGAATACACAGAAGTTTATGAGCTTTTTTCGTGCATATTTACTGATGGTGCAATGAAAAATTTGCAATGGAAATACAAGGCTTTACTATTTTGTAAGGAATAGCCACGTAAAAGTCTAGAATTTAACATGGAAAAAAAGGGTTGACAACCAACTGTGCCCACAGCGTTAGCATCAATCCGTCGTTTGGTTGCAAATTTTCGGCAGGAGAGGTGAGAGGTAAGAAATCTTTCCGGTAAAGAATGACCTCTTACGGCGCATCCGCACGAAGATATCCAAGATGTAGTAGAGAGTGTACGGGAGAGTCCAAATACATCAACAACGCAACTCGACGAGCTCAACTTGGAGTATCGCGGTAGCCTCTTTAGGAAATTTTAGCCACATTGCACATGTTTTCATACAAGGTTTAGTTTTGGAAGAATCGAAGCCGATAAACTGCACCCTATGGATGGATTATACCATTCTATTCCTTAAAAAAACTAGATTGCGACGCCTTCCAAAAACGCTAAAAAGCAGACCTGCAGGTCCTAAAGCTAAAATTGTGATTGATAAATCGGAACTTACCTTTATGAAGAGCTTGCCGTCTTTTTGAGGGTGTCAGTCGGCTCGCGAAGACGGACGAGGGTGAAATTGGTGCGTGACTGCGCAGAAAATAAGGCGCCATCTGTTTAAAATTATAAAACCCCCTATCTGACGTAAAGCAAACAGGAATCCTTTGTTCGAGTGGAGATAAAATCTAGCAACCACAATTCGCGTAAAAGAAAAGAACCGGAACCAACAATAGTCTCGCCTCACCCAAAGCGCTCATTAAAAAGTTACCAAAATTTTTATAAAAAAAATTATGTTAAGAAAGGTAACAAAACAAAAAGTAAGTATCTTGGATGCGTAATTAGCGTAGCCAAGCAAAATAACATTGTCTCAATTGGTACCTTAATAAGCTATACTGGGTGTCAAATGAATAGTATATGAGAATAAGGAGGTTAAAACTAATGGCATGGAAACCTAAATTCCCAAAAATGACGACTTTTTGTCTACGTAGTAATGAGAAAATAATATTTTCCCTCCCAATCCGGCCCTGTTGTGCGAGCGCAACGCATAAGTGATTGGCCAACACAGGCAGAAGTTTCGCAGATATTCGTTGTTGTATGTGTACATCATGGCAACTTGTACGAATATATACTGAGTACCTGAACATGATTTTAAAGTATGGAGGAACAGGACAAAATCTTAAAGTACTAGATGTTTGAGATGAGCACTACGAGCTCGGATGCATGCAGTGCGACGGCTAAAATTATCACGTACAGCTCGATCATAAATAAGGCCGTTTTCAGGACTACCACGAATTATTCCAAAGAAAAAAAAATACAAACTACCAATGCGATCTCATTAGTAAATTATTAATCACCGAATCATTAGGTAATAATAACTGTACTTTAATATTGAAAGTCTCCTGTAACGAAAACAAACAAAAACACATTCCTAGGAAAATAAACCACGTAGAAAGGAATAATAGCTGTTATGTAAATGTGTGACCTTGTTATAAATAGAACATTTCTGAAAGGACGACATGAGCAATTGATGCGTAAACAAATACATTCATAGGGTACAATAAGCATTCATTCGGACGTTTATTTACATGACATTCATCATAAACAAAAAAAGATCTGTTTACGTCTAATAGAAATATTCGCAGCGTCTCTTTTCTTGTGCAGACATGTCAGGCGGATCTAACAAAATCTATTTAACAAAATTTCGAAATTATTATTGAAAAAAAACATTTTATATATACATATGATCGTAATTTTTTTTGATTTTCGTTTCTTGTGATATTAGTTTTGTATTGTTTGTGCTTCCCACACAATTCATTTGACACCCTGTATACACTAGATTCAAAAAAACGTATTTTACAATAACTTTAAACAAATCCACCTTCGGGTACAAGTGATATAAGTAAAATCAACCTATAAGTTGAGGCACAAAACGCACGCGCGTGTTGACAGAGTGAGAGAAAATAATACACCAAAGGCTTAAATAAACCTATGAAATAATTTAGTGCGGTAACAACGGCCGCCAGAAGAAAAATAAATGACTAAAAATTACCACACAAAAAAAAAACTGTGGCTGACAACAATAAAATTCTGGGTGACTGAAACCCCAAAACGAAGTTTAAACAGCACATAAATATCAAGTGAATATAAGCGTACACTTATTCAACGAGTACTATTAATGAACTATATCGAAAATTAACAATGGTGTGATTCTGAAGGAATCCGCCACGCTGAGGTACAATAAATCCGATAACTTTGTCGATCTTAAAAACCATACAAATGAACCTTTCTATGGGTACGATGATTCTGACTGCGATCACCAGCTGATGTGTGCCTCACAGTTCACCCTCAAAAAAACAAGTGTTGCCTTAACAGGTACCAGTTCCTCCTAACAGAAGGGAAAAGCGTTGTACCGTCCGAAAACTACTAGGTCTAATGTAATTTGGCTAGATACCAAAAAAAAGTTGACTAAAGCTCTAGCGACGCCATTACAGGAGATTCCAACCTAGGTCACTCCGCTTTACGGGATTCCAAGAATATCAACGCCATAAATATCCAAATCAAACCCAAATGCGATATACTAAATTTAAACCAATGTAAAAATATCCAGCACTACCCTGCAATAAACCTCAGTAAGAGAAAAATCACTGGCACTCTTGCCCTAACTAACAAACCGAAATTGACAAAATTTATGGAGCGAAAACACCATAATAAACCATAGGCAACCCAATCTTACCTCAGATAAATAGTACGTTCCAAATATAAATCCTAAAACTACGCTAATTGAAAATAAAACGCAACAAGATTCCCGATTGTCCCCACAATTTGATGATGCCCATTTCCAATTAAATAGTTTTGGAAATTAGCAAAAATTCAACACCTAAGTGTACTGTTTGGTACAATATATCGTCCGAAAGGATATTTTTTCCAAAACCAACCAATCATCGCCCCATCAATATTCGGCAATATTCTGGAAAACTTGTTGAGGCAAGTTATGGAAAATTATCCACAACCGGAGCTCTAATAAGATGGAACCACACCCTGTATTGCAAGGGAAACAATTACTTTGTTACGAGATATCTTTAGCTAAGACACTGTCTCGCGCAATAGTGACTTCAATTGGTTATCACCTTCACCGGACATCTTCGCTGCTTCGACATCTTTCAACTGAAAACCGAGCAGAATAAGCATTTATGATTGTTCACTTTGCCTATCTTTTTGAGGTTTTAAAGTTTTTACGTTGCTGCTGAAGTCCCTCTTGTAGAAGTCTAGCAGGGATTTTGATTTAGGTGTTGATTAGGCCACAGAACGGTACTAGTTTTAAGGTCATCGACATCTCTCATTACCTTGACATTTTCCAGTGATTTGCTACCCATGTTAATGTAACTGTGTTTGCTTCCGGAAGACGTAAGTACCTCATATCCCTTCCAGTTTTTCATTAATATCTTCTTAATAATTTTGTCGGTCATTTTTGCGGATGGACGTTTATTTTCATCATTATTTTTATTGTTAAACGATTTTATGAATACGTTTGGACCTCTGTTGCGCAAAAATTTTTTGGACCTCCAAATGTGTATAGTTCTGCGTCGACATCTGGAAAACTGATTTGAAATTCTGTTAAAATCTGTATAACGGATTATTTGCTCCTAAGTACCGGCCCAAACTGTGTTTCCTCAACTGGTTCTTGGGGCATACATCATATTGCCGACCTTCAGAAACTTGTACCGATAGATAAAATTTTAATCACAAAAAGACGACAGCAATAAAATTTTGTGAAGTTTTTGTTTTGCCAAAGAAGTGCCACAGTCACAAGATTTAGGAAAGTGTCATATAAGTTCTCGACTATATCAAGATATTTCAAGAACAGAAGTACGATTTGCCTTTACAACCAGCTTACATATATACATCCACGGAACTTTTCAATCTTACCAACTATATAAAACTGACATTTTCTATTTAGTATAGATGCATATATCCATAAATACATACATTACACTAAATCTTACATGCAAGCTCCGAAATCGTCCCACTCAATCCACCCTCGAAATTTCGTCCAAAGTTTTCGACACGCGAAAAAATCTCTTCTTCTCAACGTTTTCGCATAAATCAATCACCGTCTTCGGCAACAAAACAACCTCCTACCGTTAGACGCCATCACGTTCCCACCCTCACCGCTCTTTTATTCTACGGTCCTCCGAATCCTATCCGCACACGCTACGAACCGATCCATCTCCGATGTATTTAAATAAAACAAGTCGGCCGTGAGATTCCATCGAGCTGCACAGGATGCTACGTACCAACTCTACCGAGAAAATTACCCCGACATCTTCGGGTAGAAGATATCCTTAAAGGATGAAGACGTTCCCGAGCGTGGAGAGCCTGCGATATCGTTTTTAACTTAAATAGTACTTATACAGGGGTGAGCGGTGGGGAGGTTAGAGAGGGAATAGGAGATTTCGAAATTACGAGCCAAATAACTTTATAGGGATCTAAAATTGAAAGCGAGATGACTACAACCAGGGAAAAGTATAATTTGCATAAACATAAGAAACAAAAGAGAAGAGCGGCGAGTAGCAGTAGATTTGCTTTCGGCGAATTCAACTTTGTGATTTAATGATCAAACAGGCGTGTTCTCCATGGAGACTGTGGATAGAGCGCGGGATAGACAAGGATGTTCCAGCTTTTTTTCTCCCTGCTGCCCCTTGATGATGAAAATCCGTCTTCTTTTATATAACCGTCGGGCTTTGTTTCCGGGTGATGTGCTTGTGAATGATTCGCGACGGAATGTAGGTTTAATTACGTATTCACTTTTTTACTCGGATTTTCTTTTTCTGCATTCTCATTTTCTGAAGCCTAAAATAACGTAGATTCCCTATGATGCCGTTTTACTGTACTACGTCTAATGATGGATTATACTAATAATGGAATTAAAAAGAAATTAACTAACTAGAGATTCATCAATTTATCAACTAATAATGTGAGTTTTAACGCTAACATTGCTGTGGTCTCTCCAGTACCTAAGAAGTCACGGTCAGAACAATCTTTATGATATACGCTGGTGCGCTTGGATATAGCCGAAAGGAAACGAGAGCAGTACAAATGGATAGAAGGTTGAAAAGGAATTTAGGAAAAGCCTATCGTATTACTAATAATGGAAAAGTAGTACCAGATCGCGAAGAAAAGCGTTGACAATGTGTCAAATGAAGTGCAGACATAGATTTGGTGACGAGGTAAGAAAAAGAATTTTAATGAATACTGGGGCATGGGTAGCCGCGAAAAGGAAATAACCTATATTACTAGTTTGATTACATCATATGACAAGCAAGTATTAAAAAGGAAGGAAGAAGACGAGTTTAAACAAAAAAACGGTTGCTTAGCTATAAATATCATTTAGATGAATGGCAAAAATGTTAGCAATTTGTAAAAGTTGTTTTTAAAAACATTCAATGAGAGTATAGTAAGTTTGTAAGCAATGTGTTCGATAATAAGGGTAGTTCTCTTCCTGGTATTACATACCAGGATAAGAGAGGATCACATGAACCATGGCACAAAATTCCACAGAGTTTAATAGCAGCTGTTAAAGAACACATTTTGTCATTTACCTGCTTACGAAAGTCACTATTGCAGAAAACAAAGAACGAAGAAATATCTTCCACCACACTACACACTTGGCAAAATTTACGAAGAATACGTAAAGCGTGGAAATACATACAAACCCATTAGTCGAAGGTTGAATGAAAAAGTGTTTCATTGTGATATTCATGCAGGTTCTCCAAAGATTGATTTGCGTATGCGTACCTACAGAGAGTTTAAAAAGATTGATAATAATAGATTTAATACTAACTTGCCTTCTAGATCAGCAGCAATCTCATGAATGGGTCCTAGAGAAGTAGAATGAACGTCAAAGAGAAAATCGCAAAGTCATCGTGAAATGTTGTAGCTTTACCGGTCCTTCAAATGTCAGCGCCAACCACTTGGGCAAGAAGACTGCGTCTGGTGGAATTAGAGCGGGCATTGTGTGTATTATGAACTGAAGCCATGAAACTGTTAATACACAACGCTATCGTCACCAAATGATTAATTTAAATCGCGCATTAATCGAAATACAACCGGATTTCAGATAAACTGAACTACCACCTCATATGCTCAGAAAGATAATCCATATCGTAGCAATAAAATATAGGATTATAGCGTGACTAGATGTAACAAATACACTACTATCTTACTGGCCTACTAACGTATAATACATATATATGTACATGTATAGATCGCCGTTAATTCAATTACTACCTTCGGCAAACTACCACATTCGAAATTATTATATTATGTGTCGCAAGGATATTTAATATTAAGCATAAACCTACGAGTACGCCAAACCCTTTTAATTAGTATAAAACGTGCATAGATTCATAAGTTATTAGCTCTAGAGTGACCAGTCCGATACAAATTTTCATCACGTTAAATCCATTAGATGGCGCTTGTTAGAAAGGACACTGTAATAGAAGTCCTCTCAATTAAGTATGATACAATCGCGTTAGAGAAAGACGAACTGAGTTAATACCGTTTTCGGAAAAATTAATAATGGAACTAATTAGGAATAAATTTCACCTGAGGAAATGGATTCTCCCCTCGTGTCGCAATTGTGTACCTCGTACACTGAATGTAGTTCACTCCATCTCTTGAATTGTTGCATTTGTGCCTTTTAACATTTGATTATTGTTCAGGTTGTGTGTTACGATGGTTGTTTGTTATATACATACATACACGTCGTTCTGGGGAGTTTAGTTTGAATGTGCGATGGCGATGTAGTATCGGTGGGATGGGTTGAATCACGATGAAACCTCCCGTTACGCCCGGCGTAATAAAGTATCTCAAAATTGTGTGGTAGTGGTATCGGGATGTTTCTGCTCTCCTTTTGTACGTGTGTTGTATATGTGTGTGCAGATATCCCTAGACACAAATTAGTGGTATCCGTTATGTGCGCGGCTAACTTTACCGGAGAGAATTTCTACCCTGGTTTTGAGTAAATTAAATCTCCCAAACTCCTCCTGCGATGTTCGATTATACCGTTGTACAGGGTATGTACACCGACGGGCTAATTAATCAAATAAATATAAACTGACGTGACATACAAGCCCTAAAAGGGATCTCCACGAACAAACTGTGCGGTATAGATTGGAGAATTAAGGGGAAGTGAATGAATACTGTTTCCTTTTAACACATATTTTATGCTTACGCTCTTTTCGCTTACATGTACGTAATTAAAATATATTGCAGCTTTAGCTGTGATTTCCATAATTTACTTTTCCATTCAATTCAAGCTTACGCCCTTATTGTACTGCTTCATTAACTAGAGTCCCAACTAATATTGCATTATTGATTCTCGCCTATTCTGTGGCCTCTTGAGATATTCTTGACAATCCCTATTTGGGATTTAAGACTTATCTACGTTGTTCTCAAGGAGTTATGACAAAACTGTAAAGATCTGAGCCATCTCTTCTGCAACTTACTGCACAGGTGGTAGAGGAAAATGTTTAGAAACTCTTTATGATCCGTATATGAGGATGTGGTGCGGTTCAAATGAGTTGAGTTAAAGTTATTTTGCTTTGCAAAACTCAATGTAGTAAATGTTGGTCAAATTTGATTGCAATAATCATATCAATACATCAGAATATGAAGTTGTGTTAGGTTAAGTTTTGGCTTCACACCAGATTGCTGTATCGCCGAACAATTTGAAAAAAAAAGAGGCGAATCCATTATTGCGTTCGATGCACGACACTTTTTAACGATCCATCTCGCTCGTTTACTGAGATAAACGTGACAGTCGAAACTGATAAAGCGAAATTTATTCATCAAATAAGCCAACGACAGCAGAAAAAAAAAAGATAATTCTGAAATATACTACCCGGTACGCATCAGTGCGACAGGACGTAGTAAGAGGAGGATTACACGTTTAACTCCCCCCTAATGGCAAACGGCATAAAATACGTCGAGAGCACCATCGCGTATAAAAACCTGATACCTGCACAGTCATTTTGGTCAAATAACTTTCGGTATTCGGAACAGAGCTGGATGTTAACCGTCGTGTTGTTTAACAACGTCCGCAAATGCACCTCTCGTATCGCTATGCGAATTTCAGTGGAAAAGCGACATGTTCAACGGCCGTTATTGGTATACAGGCACGGTATCCCTGAAGGCACATTGGAAAATATTGATGAAATCCGTATCCGCTACGTGTGGACAATATTTCATTAGTGTTACTAATACTGTAATGAATACACAGAAGTTTATGAGCTTTTTTCGTGCATATTTACTGATGGTGCAATGAAAAATTTGCAATGGAAATACAAGGCTTTACTATTTTGTAAGGAATAGCCACGTAGAAGTCTAGAATTTAACATGGAAAAAAAGGGTTGAAAACCAACTGTGCCCACAGCGTTAGCATCAATCCGTCGTTTGGTTGCAAGTTTTCAGCAGGAGAGGTGAGAGGTAAGAAATCTTTCCGGTAAAGGATGACCTCTTACGGCGCATCCACACGAAGATATCCAAGGTGTGGTAGAGAGTGTACGGGAGAGTCCAAAAACATCAACAACACAACTCGACGAGCTCAACTTGGACTATCGTGGTAGCCTCTTTAGGAAATTTTAGCCACATTGCACATGTTTTCATACAAGGTTTAGTCTTTGGAAGAATCGAAGCCGATAAACTGCACCCTATGGATGGATTATACCATTCTATTCCTTAAAAAAACTAGATTGCGACGCCTTCCAAAAACGCTAAAAAGCAGACCTGCAGGTCCTAAAGCTAAAATTGTGATTGATAAATCGGAACTTACCTTTATGAAGAGCTTGCCGTCTTTTTGAGTGGTGTCAGTCGGCTCGCGAAGACGGACGAGGGTGAAATTGGTGCGTGACTGCGCAGAAAATAAGGCGCCATCTGTTTAAAATTATAAAACCCCCTATCTGACGTAAAGCAAACAGGAATCCTTTGTTCGAGTGGAGATAAAATCTAGCAACCACAATTTCGCGTAAAAAGAAAAGAACCGGAACCAACAATAGTCTCGCCTCACCCAAAGCGCTCATTAAAAAGTTACCAAAATTTTTATAAAAAAAATTATGTTAAGAAAGGTAACAAAACAAAAAGTAAGTATCTTGGATGCGTAATTAGCGTAGCCAAGCAAAATAACATTGTCTCAATTGGTACCTTAATAAGCTATACTGGGTGTCAAATGAATAGTATATGAGAATAAGGAGGTTAAAACTAATGGCATGGAAACCTAAATTCCCAAAAATGACGACTTTTTGTCTACGTAGTAATGAGAAAATAATATTTTTCCCTCCCAATCCGGCCCTGTTGTGCGAGCGCAACGCATAAGTGATTGGCCAACACAGGCAGAAGTTTCAGTCATTCGCAGATATTCGTTGTTGTATGTGTACATCATGGCAACTTGTACGAATATATACTGAGTACCTGAACATGATTTTAAAGTATGGAGGAACAGGACAAAATCTTAAAGTACTAGATGTTTGAGATGAGCACTACGAGCTCGGATGCATGCAGTGCGACGGCTAAAATTATCACGTACAGCTCGATCATAAATAAGGCCGTTTTCAGGACTACCACGAATTATTCCAAAAGAAAAAAGAAATATATACTACCAACGCGATCTCATTAGTAAATTATTAATCACCGAATCATTAGGTAATAATAACTGTACTTTAATATTGAAAGTCTCCTGTAACGAAAACAAACAAAAACATCTAATTCCTAGGAAAATAAACCACGTAGAAAGGAATAATAGCTGTTATGTAAATGTGTGACCTTGTTATAAATAGAACATTTCTGAAAAGACGACATGAGCAATTGATGCGTAAACAAATACATTCATAGGGTACAATAAGCATTCATTCGGACGTTTATTTACATGACATTCATCATAAACAAAAAAAGATCTGTTTACGTCTAGTAGAAATATTCGCAGCGTCTCTTTTCTTGTGCAGACATGTCAGGCCCGGATCTAACAAAATCTATTTAACAAAATTTCGAAAGTATTATTGAAAAAAAACATTTTAATATACCTACATATGATCGTAATTTTTTTAGATTTTCGTTTCTTGTGATATTAGTTTTGTACTGTTTGTGCTTCCCACACAATTCATTTGACACCCTGTATACACTAGATTCAAAAAAACGTATTTTACAATAACTTTAAACAAACCACCTTCGGGTACAAGTGATATAAGTAAAATCAACCTATAAGTTGAGGCACAAACGCACGCGTGTTGACAGAGTGAGAGAAAATAATACACCAAAGGCTTAAATAAACCTATGAAATAATTTAGTGCGGTAACAACGGCCGCCAGAAGAAAAATAAATGACAAAAAATTACCACACAAAAAAAACTGTGGCTGACAACAATAAAATTCTGGGTGACTGAATATCTCAAACCCCAAAACGAAGTTTAAACAGCACATAAATATCAAGTGAATATAAGCGTACACTTATTCAACGAGTACTATTAATGAACTATATCGAAAATTAACAATGGTGTGATTCTGAAGGAATCCGCCACGCTGAGGTACAATAAATCCGATAACTTGGTCGATCTTAAAAACCATACAAATAAACCTTTCGGTGGGTACGATGATCCTGATTGCGATCACCAGCTGATGTGTGCCTCACAGTTCACCCTCAAGAAAAAAACAAGTGTTGCCTTAACAGGTATCAGTTCCTCCTAACGGAAGGGAAAAGCGTTGTACCGTCCGAAAACTACTAGGTCTAATGTAATTTGGATAGATACAAAAAAAAAAAAGTTGACTAAGCTCTAGCGTTTGCTAGTCACTAAAACAACTAAACTAAAACGACACACCCAAAATTAAAAAAATAGTCTCAAATCGCAATTATCTAAAAAAAAATGCTTGCCGATCAAATCGACGAAATACTACACGAAAAAGAAATTAGAAAAAGGCTTCATCACGAGGCCACAGAAGACGCCATTAAAGGAGATTTGAAGCAAGGTCACTTCGCTTTACGCGATTCCAAGAATATCAGCGCCATAAATATCCAAACCAAACTCAAATGCTGATATCCTTAAATTTCAACCAGTGGAAAAATATCCGGCACTACACCATAATAAACCTCAATAAAAGAAAAATCACTGGCACTCTTGCCATAACTAATACGTGTGTCTCTCCTTCGTGTCAGAACAGGAAGGTCGTTTCCGTCGCGAAAAGACTCACGCGTTAATACTAATTGAAAATAAAACCTAACAAGATTTCCGATTGCCTCCACAATTTGATAATGAGGTATGAAGCCCATTTCCAATTAAATAGTTTTGAAAACTACCAAAATTTCAACACCTAAGTGTACTGTTTGGTACAATACATCGTCCGAAAGGATATTTGTTTCTTAAACCAAGCAATCACCATCAATATTCGGCAATATTCTGGAAAACTTGTCAAGGCAAGTTATGGAAAATTATCCACAACCGTAGCTCTAATAAGATGGAACCACACCCTGTACTGCAAGGGAAACAATTACTTTATTACAAGATATCTTTAGCTAATAGCGCAATAGTGACTTCAATTGGTTATCACCTTCACCGGACATCTTCGCTGCTTCAACATCTTTCAACTGAAAACCGAGCAGAATCAGCATTTATGATCGTCCACTTTGCCTATCTTTTTGAGGTTTTAAAGTTTTTACGGTGCTGCTGTCCCTCTTGTAGAAGTCTAGCAGGGATTTTGATTTAGTTGTTGATTAGGCCACAGAACGGTACTAGTTTTAAGGTCATCGACATCTCCCTTTACCTTGACTTTTTCCAGTGATTTGCTACCCATGTTACTGTAACTGTGTTTGCTTCCGGAAGACGGAGTACCTCATATCCCTTCAGTTTTTCATTAATATCTTCTTTATTATAATTTTGTCGGTCATTTTTGCGGATGGACGTTTATTTTCATCATTATTTTTATTGTTAAACGATTCTATGAATACGTTTGGACCTCTGTTGCGCAAAATTTTTTGGACCTCCAAATGTGTATAGTTCTGCGTCGACATCTGGAAAACTGACTTGAAATTCTGTTAAAATCTGTATAACGGATTATTTGCTCCTAAGTACCGGCCCAAACTGTGTTTCCTCAACTGGTTCTTGGGGCATACATCATATTGCCGACCTTCAGAAACTTGTACCGATAGATAAAATTTTAATCACAAAAAGACGACAGCAATAAAATTTTGTGAAGTTTTGTTTTGCCAAAGAAGTGCCACAGTCACAAGATTTAGAAAGTGTCATATAAGTTCTCGACTATATCAAGATATTTCAAGAACAGAAGTACGATTTGCCTTTACAACCAGCTTATATACATCACGGAACTTTTCAATCTTACCAACTATATAAAACTGACATTTTCTATTTAGTATAGATGCATATATCCATAAATACATACATTACACTAAATCTTACATGCAAGCTCCGAAATCGTCCCACTCAATCCACCCTCGAAATTTCGCCCAAAGTTTTCGACACGCGAAAAAATCTCTTCTTCCTCAACGTTTTCGCATAAATCAATCACCGTCTTCGGCAACAAAACAACCTCCTACCGTTAGACGCCATCACGTTCCCACCCTCACCGCTCTTTTATTCTACGGTCCTCCGAATCCTATCCGCACACGCTACGAACCGATCCATCTCCGATGTATTTAAATAAAACAAGTCGGCCGTGAGATTCCATCGAGCTGCACAGGATGCTACGTACCAACTCTACCGAGAAAATTACCCCGACATCTTCGGGTAGAAGATATCCTTAAAGGATGAAGACGTTCCCGAGCGTGGAGAGCCTGCGATATCGTTTTTAACTTAAATAGTACTTATACAGGGGTGAGCGGCGGGGAGGTTAGAGAGGGAATAGGAGATTTCCGAAATTACGAGCCAAATAACTTTATAGGGATCTAAAATTGAAAGCGAGATGACTACAACCAGGGAAAAGTATAATTTGCATAAACATAAGAAACAAGAGAAGAGCGGCGAGTAGCAGTAGATTTGCTTTCGGCGAATTCAACTTTGTGATTTAATGATCAAACAGGCGTGTTCTCCATGGAGACTGTGGATAGAGCGCGGGATAGACAAGGATGTTCCGGCTTTTTTTTCTCCCTGCTGCCCCTTGATGATGAAAATCCGTCTTCTTTTATATAACCGTCGGGCTTTGTTTCCGGGTGATGTGCTTGTGAATGATTCGCGACGGAATGTAGGTTTAATTACGTATTCACTTTTTTACTCGGATTTTCTTTTTCTGCATTCTCATTTTCTGAAGCCTAAAATAACGTAGATTCCCTATGATGCCGTTTTACTGTACTACGTCTAATGATGGATTATACTAATAATGGAATTAAAAAGAAATTAACTAACTAGAGATTCATCAATTTATCAACTAATAATGTGAGTTTTAACGCTAACATTGCTGTGGTCTCTCCAGTACCTAAGAAGTCACGGTCAGAACAATCTTTATGATATACGCTGGTGCGCTTGGATATAGCCAGAAAGGAGACACGAGAGCAGTACAAATGGATAGAGAAAGGTTGAAAAGAATTTAGAAAAGCCTATATTACTAATAATGGAAAAGTAGTACCAGATCGCGAAAAGAAAAGCGTTGACAATGTGTCAAATGAAGTGCAGACATAGATTTAGTGACGAGGTAAGAAAAAGAATTTTTAATGAATACTGGGGCATGGGTAGCCGCGAAAAGAGAGTAACCTATATTGCTAGTTTTATTACATCATATGACAAGCAAGTATTAAAAAGGAAGGAAGAAGACGAGTTTAAACAAAAAAAAAACGGTTGCTTAGCTATAAATATCATTTAAGAATGAATGGCAAAAATGTTAGCAATTTGTAAAAGTTGTTTTTAAAAACATTCAATGAGAGTATAGTAAGTTTGTAAGCAATGTGTTCGATAATAAGGGTAGTTCTCTTCCTGGTATTACATACCAGGATAAGAGGGGATCACATGAACCATGGCACAAAATTCCACAGGGTTTAATAGCAGCTGTTAAAGAACACATTTTGTCGTTACCTGCTTACGAAAGTCACTATTGCAGAAAACAAACAACGAAGAAATATCTTCCACCACACTACACACTTGGCAAAATTTACGAAGAATACGTAAAGCGTGAAAATACATACAAACGCATTAGTCGAAAGTTGTATGAAAAAGTGTTTCATTATGATATTCATGTGGGTTCTCCAAAGATTGCGTATAGGTACTTACCTACAGAGAGTTTAAAAAGATTGATATTAATAGATTTAATACTGACTTGCCTTCTCTTCCACTGCATTTCATACTTCGCATTGATAACGTTAATGACAAGGTTCAGTTTTTGAATGATTGTTTGCTGGATCTGTTTGATGTGCATGCTCCCCTAACAACTAAACGTTTGACAAAAAAAGTACATTCCATGGCTTACAGATAATTTAAAACTTTTGATTTAGGTTGAGGGATGATGCTAAAGCCAAATATCGTAAGTCGAGATGTCCTGATCATTGGGATTATTATAAAACTCTTTGCAATTTGACTACGCCTTCATTCAAACGTAAAAAGAGCGCCTACTTTGAGTTTATTGCTAACACAAGATCTCCTAAAGCTTTATGGAGGCAAATATTGCATTTTCTGGCAATCTTGCAGATGTTGATATGATGAATGATTATTTTGTAAATAATTCATTGAGATGAGGCAAATCCTGCAAAGTTCTCATTTTTTACTGTGAATCCTGGTTTTATCTCCAATATTATTTATAATATTCGTTCAACGTCAACTGGTTCAGATGGAATTAACATTAATAACAATGATTAAACTGTGCTGCCCGTTTTTGCTACCCTTTGTAACACATATCATTAACTGTTGCATTGAGCAGGCTGTGGTTCCGGATGTCTTGAAATATGCCTTGATCAAACCCTTACCCAAAGTTAAAAATCCTTTCGCCTTCGACTTTCGTCCCATAAGTATTTTACCTACTTTTTCTAAAATTCTTGAAAGAGTTATTTACATTCAATTAAATGATTTCGTGAACATTAACATTAATAATGTTCTTCTTGTACTCAGTCCGGCTTCAGGAAAGGTTACAGTTGTGAGACGGCATTGCTCGTGTTTACTGATGTTATTATTGCTGCCACTGATAGTGGTTTAATTACTGCCTTAGTACTTTTAGATTCTCTGATTTACAATCTCTGTACGAGGTGTGGTCTCGGTATAATTTGATGTTGAATCCACTCAAAACACAAGTAATATTATCTGGTAATTCTAGAATTTGTGAGGATTTGAATGGAAGCTATCAGGTAAGTATTGGTGACGTTGTTGTCCCGATTGTAAAATCGGTGAAGAACTTGGGGTTACAGATGGATAATACTTTCCGATATCGTGATCAAATAAATAAATATATTAAAAACTCGTACATGAATTTAGGAATGCTTTATCCTCATAGATCTTCTTTACCATGTACTGTTGTTGGCAAGGTTGTGTGAGTCTTTATCACCCTGCTATTGATTCCGTTACGAGTTCCCGTATTCAAAACATTCAAAACATTCAAAATTCATGTCTAAGATTTATTTTTGGAATTAGAAAATTTGATAGAGTATCTCATAAGTTGGGAACTGCTGGGTGGTTGAATATGGGAAACAGGCGCGAATTAAAAAATGTTATCAACTTTTCATAAAATTTTATTATTCAAAACACCATCGTATATTTATTATTATGAAGATCCGATTTAGAACTGACACTCGTAATATTATTACGAAGTTTAGAGGTCTGATACCACCGCCCTCTCTCAGACTGTCTCTATTTACGCGATCCCTTATAATATATATAAAAAATATAACGACATTAATGAATCCTGATCAGATCATGTCTGTTAGTACCTTTAAATCTCAACTAAGAAATAGATTAAATATTGATTTTCAGTGAAGTATGTGCCAGTCTTCTGCTCACTACGTGTGTATATATTTTGCCATCTATATAGTTGTAATGATTGTTTCCATGCGGAGCTACGGTGATTTCTGTTTTTGTGCATATTCATTTCTTGAAATTTTCTTGCTTACGTAATTTAGGCATTTATTCGTTAAGTTAATTTTATGTATTACATTCTGCTTGCACTACAAGCAAAACTTGCTTCTGGGTCTCGCCCTGTAATTGCTCCTTACTTTGTCTAGCTTTAGTTATTTTACATAAAACAAGCTTAATTATGTTATGAGGGCTTCCGGGTTTTGACCGCGTCCTAGTAAAGTACATATATACAATACAAAATAAAATAAAAACAAAAATGAAAATGAAAAAATACAAAAATATATATACAACTTACTCAAACTCGACGTTTCGCCACTAAAGTAAGTGGCTTCTTTAGGAGCAAAACTAGGTCAGGGGCGCCAGAAGGTCACGGTAACTCGACGTGTTAACCACGCTAGAGGCGAAAACCTTCTGACAAGGAGAAGGTGGACGTGCGGGGCTATATATACCACTGTGCAGGGAAACGGAACGGTGGGCGCGAAGAAACGATGCGGAACAGTGCGCACGGGTCGACGACGCGGAAAGGACGGGTTTCAAAATACTGGAGAGTGGGTAACCAATATCACGATTGAGATTTTGGGGATGTCTCTGGATCTCGATAGCTTCCCTTACCTTTCGTGGAAAATAGCGATGAGACTTGCTTACAACAGATACCTGATCAAAACAAATTTTATGGCCTGTATCAATAAAGTCTTCGGCTAAGGCTGAGTGTGTTGAGGTGTTCTTTAATTCTAGTTTGAATAGAACGTCCAGTTTCACCAATATACACCGAGCCACAGTCACATGGAATTTTGTAAATTCCTTTATGGGAGAGAGCAGGGCGAGTGTCCTTGGGCGAAGGAAGAATTTGGGAGATCTTGTTTAAAGGTTTAAAGATGGGTTGGATATTTTGCTTACGAAGAATTCTACCGATGTGATCTGTAACGCCATGGATGTAGGGGAGAACGATGGTACTTAGCTGATTACTAGATTCTGGAGCTACCTTAGGAGATCGTGGATGAATGTACCTATTTATGACCCTTTGTATATTGCCGGAGGTATAGCCATTCTGTAGAAGAGCAGTTTTCACATGTTTGAATTCTTTGTCGATGTTGTTGGGTTGGGAAATTGAGATCTCGCGATGTACTAGAGAGCTGATTACCGATTGCTTGTGTGCTGGGTGATGATGTGAGCTGGCATGAAGATATCGGTCGGTATGTGTGGGTTTCCTGTACACGGAGTGACCTAAACGACCATTTGGTAGACGCGTAACTAACACATCAAGGAAAGGTAGAGAACCGTTATTCTCAATCTCCATGGTGAACTTGATGTCAGGGTGTTGGCTATTGAGGAAATCAAGAAAGTGGGCAGAGTATTTTTACCATGTGGCCAGATAATGAAGGTGTCGTCCACGTATCTTAACCAAGTTTTGGGTTTTAAATTCGCGTGTTCCAAAGCAGTGGTCTCAAATGCCTCCATGAAGATATTAGCTACAACCGGAGAAAGTGGAGATCCTATAGCGACGCCGGAGGTTTGATGATAGTATTTTCCCTGGAAGGTAAAGTAGGTTGAAGTAAGGCATTTCTCGACCAACTTGGCTAAGTCTGGGGATTGGTTGTCCTGGATCAATAATTGGTGGATTATAGCGACGGAATCGGCGACAGGCACTTTTGTGAAGAGTGAGGTAACATCAAAACTGACAAGAAGATCTTCGGGTTCTATAGAGATTTCAGAAATGAGTTTAACAAAGTGCGATGAATTTAGAATTTTAGTGGCGAAACGTCGACTTTGAGTAAGTTGTATATACATATATTTTCGTATTTTTTCATTTTCATTTTTGTTTTTATTTTATTTTGTATTGTATATATGTACTTTACTATGACGCGGTCAAAACCCGGAAGCACTCATAAGAGAGACTCAGACCGTGGAAGCCTTCGATATCAATTAAGCCTAATTATATTGTATGTTGTTGTTGGCATGGTGGGTAGTAATAATACTACTATTATTATTCATTGAACCTATCCATTAAACAGCCAAGAAAGATACATGTCAAACTTGCACAAGTTGAATATGCAAATAATATCGAAAATTTAAACGGGTTTGAAACAGAATTACATGATCATCAAACAAGTGCAGATAAGGCATACGAATCTATTGTTAGATTCTATAAACGTCAAGTAATGACCCTAGTAAAAAAATTTACACTTTTGATATGAAGCAGTGTCTCCCAACACCAGATTATCAAACCCCAATGCATTCTATAAACGTCAACTGTGGACTTTTAATTTGAGTCTTCATGACTGTGTAACCAAGTAAGCTTATTATCGGATGTCGAATGAATCTATTGCTGGTAGAGGAGCCAATCAAGTTGGATCTTGCGTTTATAAACACTTATCTTTGCTTTCATCTGATGTGAAACATATTATTCTATATTCAGATATGAACGTGTGGAGGTCAGAACAAAAATACACACATTGTGGCCAACTGGACTGCAACTGGTAAGACAATGCGGCGAAAGCGTATTTTTCACAGTTACTAAGACGCAAAGAACGGACTTCTATGATTACGCTGATACGCTACGTTATTCAATAACAGAAAGAATAACGAAGAAGGAGAAAAAGTTACATGGCAATCTATAAAATGCCTGCGATATAAAAAAAGAGAACTTGGTGTAGTTCAATATAAAATGACTTTAGAAACAGAGCAGCCATTTAAAATAATAAATTACAAACGTAGATTGCGTAATAGTGTTGGTCTCTTAACACCACCACACTGCAACTTGATGCAACATTTTTGTATACAAGTTTCTGTGTGTACAAAGTATGTAAAACTCATTAATAAAGTACGTTGTTTGACATACGACTGGTTTTCTTAACATAGGTACAAACTATAAAAATTGTTAGTATAAAATGGTACAAGTAGTTTATCCACTGTTTCTTAAAATTATTGTTTAGACATATACCTACTCCTTTGCACACGCATTAGCGAATAGGATTAAAATGGCAACCATATTCAACCACATTTTAAACTGGACTTTGGCTTCAAAGGCCAAACACAAGCCAAACTTTAATGGACGAATTTATGCTGGCACCAGAATCCTGTTCGTAGGTGGAAACAGTGAGCATGGAAGGGATGAAACTGAGAGGAAATGATAATACAGTCTAAACAGTGGATATCCCCTGATCAACGTGCCCCAAAGAAAGCAAAAACCGCTTTTTCGGCTGATAGAGTAATGGCTATAGTTTTTTGGAACTCTAGTAGTGTAGCCCTTATTGACTATAAAAATAATATCGTGTTATTTTCAAATTTAAAAAAATCGCTGATAACAAGTAAGTGGCAAGGAGATTATGTCGAAAAATAGAATATATTAATTTTGCAGTAAAATAACTTTCCTATTGAAAAGTTACTTTTCCATAAAACTAGTCTTATATCCTTCAGAAGATTACAAGTACAACATCCACACCTAAGTTTAGTTCGTTCAAATTACGTATCACAAACTCGGCATAATAAACTTCTATGGATGCAAACACGAATACAAGACCCATTACACAATCGTAACCGTAAGTTGAACACGTAATCTACAAGATAGAGGAATGTTTTCTGTACCGGGAACTTGATTTATTTAAATCGACCGAACTTTCCTGTATATACCCTGCTGTGTAACTAAGACATGTTAATTATCAACCCGTTTACTACTTGCCTGTCTGCCGGATTGCTTGTCTGACGTCGTAAAAGGATGTAGAGGAGATTATGTCTGTTAGTTCGCGCCATCGGTGCAATGATTACTGTAGTTTGCAACGCTATAGCGTGTTACGGAGGAAAGAAATCTTGTCCTACGCCTTCGACGCGAGTAACCGAAGCAAACAATACCATTTTCCGATGTAGTAGACATGGTATCCCGCTAGCGATGTAGCGTAGAATAGAATTACATTTTAGATTGGCCGATAGAGCTTCTAATAACAATCTAGTATTATTACGGAGTTTTCTACTTCGTTAATCGCTTTCTTGTTTGAACAAGTAGAATCCGTTATTACAATTTTAATGACTCAATTTTCTTGAGTGTCTTTCTTTGTTTAAGAAATCTTTCTTCGAATGGAAATTGCTCGATGTACAAATCGAAATATATTACTTCGTGTTCAGGAAAGTATTGTTCAATTACTCTATAGCACAGACAAAGAATCATAATAAAGTATTTTTATGTAGTAATCTGCTTGAGTTTGCAGGTCATCATAATACTGAAATTAAAGTAAATTGGAGGACAAAAAATGCAAGAAAAGACTAGGATGATGCAGCCACTCTTCCCAACCCCCTCGTTTTTCTCTATATTTGATAATTATGAGTGGTGCTGTCTCCTTTCTCTCACCTCATTCAATGTACTGCCAATACTACTTACCCAAAGTACAGATTTCTACTTTTCTGTGTTCGAGTTTCGTCTGTCAGATGGTGGTATTTAATTTTTTTGCTTAACTTCTGGGAGTTTTGTATAAATAAACGGTAAATATAGAGATCTGCAATTATTTGTCTGTTTTGGATTTTGTCGATTTTGTCCATAAGTAGGCATAAGTAGTCGATATGTAGGCATTGATATTGGACGGTTATTGTCTTCTTTATCTTTTGGGGCCTTTTTCACTAGGTAGGTTAGAGGTGCCGATATCTGAATCGAAGATTGATTTTGTCCTTCTGAAAGCATTATTTTTTCTATTTTAGTTTCTCTCGTGATTGCCATTTTTTGGCTCGTATTGAAGATGACATACTTGCCGAATTCCTATAAGACATTTTTAACATGTCTTCGCAAAATTGCTGACGTATTCAATTTTCTTTGGTCATCTGTAAGAGTGTGTGGCACGACGCAAGCACAGACCTTCTATTTGTCCAAATCTTTGGACAAAATTCGATAGATTGCGCTTTTCGATATCCCAGTCTTTTCTTCGATGACTTTCGCAGACTCACAGTGGTCGCTTAGAAAAATTTCTTTGACCTTTTTGATGTTTTCTTCATTGGGAGTGGTTTCTGATGTCGCTGCTCGGTAATCATCTACAAGGTGCTCACGAACGTCACGGAATCGGCCAAACCTATGGAAAATCTGTGCGCGGGCCATGCATTCATCCCCGTATACAAGTACAGTGGAACATCAACCGAATTCGCTCAGATTTTAAGGTTAAAAAGTAGATGGAGAGTAGAAGATTCACCTATCATCATTCGCTCATAGATGTCGCTGCGCTACAAGGTCTCGTCGCATCTGTAAGCATTAGTAAGCCTTCGAAGAGGCTGGCCGTCGCTAACCTTGAAAACATTTTTATGCCGTTGAACCAAAATAGTCTAAGTATGTCAAGTAACTCAATTAACGCCAGTATATGTATACATATGAAGAAAATCTACGCATAGGATAAATGTGGGATAGTTGCCTAGCGAGGCTAGATGCCTAATCGCCTAAATTACAACTTACCTATTACCCAGCGCCGCCGAGGAAATATCAAAGAAGGTCAAAGGAAAGAGTTAAGAATAATTTATTAAATGCCAACCAAGCCAGTACAATGTATGTACAACATTCCATATAGAACACTAAAAGGACGTTTGGATAGCAACATTAAGACCAAAAGGACTTTAGGAAAACATCCTTTGCTTGGGTATGAGAACGAGATTCGTCTTGTTACATACATAAAGCGATTACAACAATTGGGATTTCCAATTGCTTCACATGTGCGTAGTATTGCCTACAACTTCGCCAAATCAATTGGTAAGGAAAACATTTTTTTGGTTTAGATCTTTTGTGGAAAGATCTTCTAACTTAAGCATTAGATAAAGCGAAGGTTTAGAGCGCAGGGCATGAATAGGGTAGATGTTGAAACATTTCTCGATCTGTTAGAGAAAACTTTGCTAGATAACAACTTAGAAAGTAGTTCGAACAAAATTTTTAATATAGATGAAACAGGCATTCAACTTATTAATAAACCAAGCAAAGTAGTACTTAGCTGCAAAAGGCAGTAAAAGCGTTTACAGCATAACTTCAAAAGAGAAAGGAGAGACTGTGAGATTGTGTCACTAATAGCATGTAATAATGCTGAAGGAATTTTTCTACATCCTGTATTAATAATGAAAGGAGTACGAGGTTACGACAGCAGACTAAATGGTTTACCACCGGGATCAATAATATACATGAATAGAAAATCTTCTTACACAAATTCAGATTTATTCTTAAAATGGGTAAAGAAAATATTTATACCCAGAAAACCAGAAGGAAAAGTTTTACCCATTCTAGATAGACGTTCTCATCATCTCATGTTAGTCGTGAGATGATATAGTTAGCCGATGTGATAATAATATCGTAATATGTATTGTGTCTTCCAAGTCATACCACCGAGGCACTGCAGCCCCACATTTACATTTTTTATAAAAGGATTGGGGACAAATATTATCATCCTTAGAAATTGCTTTATAATACAAATTTAAATTAAGGTCATTACTTGTGTATAATTATAAATGGTACAAATGATTATTAAACATATCTGTCATAATATTATTGTTACGTAGCTTACTTTGTGCAAATTAAAGCGGTCTGTTTCGACAGTAGCAGAAGAAATATACATTTTTCTCTAAAACGGTTGAAGATAAATGGGTACATGATCAGTACATGTTAACATAGGAAATAGTAAATCAATTCAAGACGTATCAATTTGAGCCAACTAAAATTTTCTACCTTTTTTAGTTTTGATCCTACAGTTCATTAACGAGAGCGCTGTTATTGCAAAATTTTTGATAAAATAGCTATTTTCTGGAAAACAAAAGCACATAGGTCTAGGGGTCTTAATAAAAGTTACTTAAAATATCATGTAGAATCTAAAAAATATATAATACATAGGGTGATCCATTTAAAATAATAAAGTTACATAGGGTTTTTCTATAATTGGGACAACCTGTATATTTGAAAATATGTTCTAGCTATGCATCGTATAAATAGGGACAACTTTTATTTGAAACTTTTTTCTCTATACTGTAAAATAATCAAATTATCAAGGAAACCGCGTCAGCTGGGACATTCTGTATACAGGGTTTTCAAACTTAAGTCGGCACTATTGCTAACTTTGTTATTATTGGAGCTACAAAGTTGGTTAAATAAGCAAACTAGTGTAGTTTTTCAAGCAAATTACAACGGCATTAAAAAAAAAATTGACGTACTGGGTCACGTGATATTGTGAAAAACGTAATTTTTTTTAATGGGACACCCAGTATACAGTTCTCACGGTCGACAGAAATTTTAATTCTGAACAAAAACTTTCCTATGAACTTTTATCCTAAAGTCAATAATAACAGAGTTATTGATGATTGTTTTTACAGAAACTAAGAACAGTATTGTTTATTTTAAGTTATTTTATTAGTTTCGAAAATAAAAAAAAACAAGAAATTTTAAATTCAGAGCAGATGCTCAAAAACATCACCCTCTTGCTCCAAGCACTTTTGAACCCGCCTGTTAACGCTTCTAGTAGCCTTAGCAATGATTCTACCATCAATATTATTAATAGCATGGCTGATGCTTTGCTGGAGATCTTCAAGAGTATCATACCGTCTTTCATACACTGCACTTTTCACAAATCCCCAAAAGAAGAAATCCAAAGGTGTTATGTCCGGTGATCGGGAGGCATACGAATCGGCCCGTTAGTTGATAGATATCGGCCATCAAAAAGGTGATGTAATAAGTTATGAATTTGGCGAACATTATGGGCAGGAGCGCCATCTTCTTGAAAGAATATCTGTTGTCTATCCATTAAACTCAGGTCATCCAAGAATTCTCCAAGGGTAGCGGTTAACATTTCGACATACCTCTCGCCAGTTAATGCACCTTGATAAAATACGGGGCCTACAATTCTTGAATCAATCAAGCCACACCAAACATTAACACTAAAGCGTCTCTGCGGATTACAAGGACGGAAAAGCATCGGGTTTTCTCGACTCCAATAGTGGCTGTTCTTCCTGTTATACATACCCCTGTTGGAGAAATTTGATTCGTCACTCCAAAGAACCAAACGCCAAAAATTATGGTTAAGTCTAACTTGATTAATGTACCACTGACAAAACTGAGTCCGTCTTTCTTGATCTCCCGGTACCAGCGTCTGAATAGGTCTGTATCTGAACGGCACAAACTTATGTTTTTTAGAATATTGTGAATAGTCCCCAAAGATAGTCCACTTTCTTCCTTTAAACCATTAATTGCATTATTAGGATTAGCTTCAAAGAAAGCTAAGACGTTAATTTCAGTTGCTTCACTTATTATAAATTGTTTTTTCGTTCTAGTTTTCTTGAACACATTTTCATTTGATCGAAACTTACGGTACAAAAGTAAAAAGTACCTTCGGTCTGGCAAGTTGCGCGTAGGAAATAAAATACCGTAAAGTTCACGAGCTTGCAGGGAATTTTTATTACAAACGATGTAACATTCCATCATATCACATTTTTCTAAATGCGTGAAAGGCATTTTTTCATCAATAAACACAAAATGTTAATTGCTTACTGACAGAGGTTTAATGCAATATTTCAATGTTGACGACATTTGCAAAACAATCGAATTTTGTTTATGAAATAACAGCCACCTTGGCAAATTTGAAACATCATCAATAACTCTGTTATTATTGACTTTAGGATAAAAGTTCATAGGAAAGTTTTTGTTCAGAATTAAATTTTCTGTCGACCGTGAGAACTGTATACTGGGTGTCCCATTTAAAAAAATTACATTTTTCACAATATCACGTGACCCAGTACGTCAATTATTTTTTTTTAAATGCCATTGTAATTTGCTTGAAAAACTACACTAGTTTGCCTATTTAACCAACTTTGTAGCTCCAATAATAACAAAGTTAGCAATAGTGCCGACTTAAGTTTGAAAACCCTGTATATGGTATTAGAATAGATCAGATGAATTAACGAGAAAATGGAAATTTATTTTATTCGTATAAACAATTTAAATTACCATCCTTTGTACCTCAAAAAAAAAAAACAACATAGAACACTCTAAGCAAGTACTTAACATATTTTACAAGTCAGTTCGTCATGACTACCGAACAACAATAATACATCCCCTTTCTTAACAGCACCTTTACTTCCTACAAACTTGTATGTACACCCCCGAATAATGGCAACAATCCACTTGACACGTCGCGTGTACGCCATCCCCATTTTCGCTAATTCCCAGAAAAGCCCATCACGCCCTCATCCCCCCAAGCTTGTGTAATGATTACATTGTCAGTCTAGCTGTTCATTCTTATACTTAATTCTAATCGTTCGTGTCACGGGCTTATGTTAAATTTATTTGCATTTAGTTCGTGAAATGTTTATCTTTCCCGGAATTCTGACGGCGCCGTTGTCGTCATCGTCTTCTCGCTGACAACGCCGAACCGTACACAATGAAGAATTTCGGAACGCGCGAAGGTGACGTAAACAATGTTAGGCAGAACAAGACGGTGGTGCGATAGTAATTATTTACGAGCGTTATATCTTCTGAAGGAGGGCTTTAAACGGATGTACACAATCGTTATAATTTATTCGCGTATATAAAGTGTTTAGTGGGGAGAGTTGGGGATGTTGGCTCCCCCTTCTGCCAGTAGTGGAATAATGATTGAGGTAATTGACGAAATGAAATATTTATGCCACGCGTAGGATTAGTAATGGGTGACGTTTCCCATAATTTTTTTGTAATATATCTGTATTATGACATGTCCGTTCAATTTGAGAATTGATAGGTAATGATCGTGCTAGAATGTTTAAGGCTGATGATCGGTAAAAACTGTTTTTAATGGCGGAAACATATATGAGTATGTATAGATATCTACTCGAATGGAAGCCTTAATTTTAAGTCGATCCCAAAAACCGTCTTACTAAATTACAGATATTCCAACTCCCCCTATACATAAAAGCTGTATTCACATAGAAATCCGATACAGGCAAAAACACAGCAACAACCGACTCTGGAGCAAATACGCTGATATTAGTGAGCTCCAGCGGTGCCGCCTCCATTACATAAAGAATAACGCAGGATCCCTTCGTTACAGCCCCGATTATCGGTTTCTCGATTGTTTATTTTAGGGATTTCGGTACGGATTCTCTTCCATATTAGGTCTAATGTCAAGGTATAGATAGCAACGCAACAACGTGATACGCCTCCGAGCACTTGTGCGTGTATATTGTTACCGCGCGAGCTAGATGATCTTCCTCCGCGTTTATTAATCTCTTATGATTGATTTTCACGAATCCTACACGATGATGATCGTATTCGCAGTAGGTTATCCGATCTTTTTGTAGTAATGTGTTGGTGATAAACTGATTTAATCCCTGTGACGAAGATAGGAGCTACAATCTAAATTTTGTCAATAATTTTAGTTACAACATTGCGATAAAACTCTTGATCTGGAGTCACTGCAACTAAGCACCCACCACACATTAAAAAAAAAAAAAAAAAAAAAATATAAGCGAAAAGAGAATTTCAGTAAAAGTATTTTTTTAATTCCTAAAATGATCGGAAACGTGTCTAACAAGCAATTCTTCAATTTCCTCTAAAAGAAACTAACTTACTTAGCTTGGGTTTACTTCAGTAGATGTTAATGTTTTTGGACCTATTGAAAAGAGAGGCGATGGCCAATCACGCTGCTCCATATCTCCTCAATGTTAGCTTGAGGAGCCAGATAACATCGAAATGTCCCCACCAATCATTTCCCAGGCATGGTCCATCGGATTCAGATCCGGTGAACGAGCCTGTCATGGGAGCAATCATATGTGGTGCTCGTCCGCAAAGATCTGTACAACACATCCCACTTAGAACAAATTGATGGGGCCAATATTGGTTTAAAATTGAAAAATATATTGTCAACATTTTGCAATATAGGTCCATCATTATATAAAATTATTGGTCCAATATTGTTTGTGTTATTGGTAAAATATTGGCATGTCTACTCTTTATAATATTGGTCCATTCTGATTAAAATTTTTAACCGAATATTATTTCTAATATTGGTAAAATATATATTCAACTGCATTTGATAAGGTTGGACCATTATGTACCAAATTATTATATTTTTTGAGATTACTAAGTTGCCAACCTGGTATCATTCTGTTTTATGTATAGTGAGAAGGTGTATGTGCATCATAGCCCTTATTACCTCAGTTTTCGTAGAGAAAACAAGATTAAGGACTTCAATAACACTGACAACTTATGTAGGTACGTTCAATATGTATACTTTTTAAGCTTTTTTAGCAACACGATCATAAATATAGACCTTTCCTAATGAATTGCGTAACGGTTGTATCAACCTGTATCAGCTACGAAGGCAGCAAATTAAAAAATACCGGTTGGGGTGAAATTGATTACAGGGATTGGGTAAAAATGATCACCGGTCTTCGTCTTCCCTTGTAGACACAATTGTCACTTACGCCAAATTTCACGTCTTTAAAGGGTTTCAAGATGGTTCAGTGTAACAAAAAGAAGCTTGGTGAGAGAAATTATAAGAACTAGATTCAACAAAACGTAGAAGCTGCTTTGGAGAATGTTGTAGATCACGGATGGAATTTAGAAAAAACTGCTAAGGAGTTGAAAATTCCTTTTGAGACACTCCACAACAGATTTTATAGAAGACGCGTCGGGAAAAATGGCGTCCAAAGCACTTTTTCTATAAATGAAGAAAAAACTTTAATTCAAGCCATATGCACTTGTGGTGAATGGAGGTTACCATTGACTCTGCTTTACGTCAGGCAACTTGCAAAAAGCTATTTGGACATGTCATGGTGGTCATTGAGTATTTTGAAAACTTAAAATCTACACTAGATGTTCCAGCATCTCACATATTTATCTACGACAAATCTACAAGATGATCCGGAACAAAAGAAACTGTAGTTTCGAAAAGGTACTAAATACTCAGAACGCATTTGTAATTTCATTAAAAATTCAATTATGATGTGTGGTTCCGCTTCGGGTATGCTCTTACTACTATACATTATTTATAAATCGGAAAAGAAATGTGGGCACAGTGGATAGAAAAAAAAATCCAAAGAGGTCACCATGTTACAACGAAAGATGCTGGGCAGCAGGTTTCCGTTACAACCGAACACATCATGGCTGGATGGACGACCAAACTTTCGCAGACTGGTTTGCTTCTACCTTCCTGACACACGCTAAGAAACTCGAAGGTCGCAAAGTTTGGTTGGGTGACAATTTATCGTCTCACTTTTCTAACGAAGTGTTAAGATTGTATGCTGAAAATAATATTTCGTTTGTTTGCCTACCGGAGAACTTAACGCATATTATACAGCGATTGGATGTCGGATTTTTTCGCCGATTTAAAATTGCTTGGCGAACAATTTTGACTAACTGGAATGTTGGTAACAGGTTTCAGCGTCTACGGATAAAAAAAATTTCCACAGTTGTTGAACGCGAGATTACTCGAAATGGATACAAAAATTGTGAATGGTGCTATAAAGAAAGACCTCATAGCGTCATTCAAAGCAAATGGAATTGCACCCTTAGATCCAAATTCTATTTTGACAAAAATTCCGTCAGATAACCCCGATGATGGAACTAATTAAACTGTTAACAATCTTTTGGTTGGAATACTTTCAACAACAAAGATTATCAACCATGCCAACGAGGCGTAATATAAAAAGACCGGATCAGATAGTCAATCCAGCGCACCTGAATCTCTAACCAATGACAATTTAGACAATGAATACTTCTCACTAGAGAAAAATGAAATTGAGAGGGGAAATTTTTGTTGGTGAAAGTATCGGGCGTTTCACGACAGAAAACAATCTACAGATACATATGTTTCGATTGTTCAAAATGTGACTGAAGACTAGACGGACAAGTAGTAGTCGACATCAAAGAAATGTAGTGTTGTCTAATGTTCTTCGCTATCGTGTTCGATTATGTGAAATTACCTATCACAACTATATTCAGCTTACTTTACATAAGAAGTGGATAACTTTCAAATAAAAATTCTAAAGTGAATGCCTATCAAGTTCAGCCCGAAGAAGAAAATATTCATAAATTTTTACCGGTCCAATATAACTTGATCGGGGTTATAGGTCGGGGTCAAATAAATTACATTTAGACAGTTTGTACGTCAGTTTTATGCTATAAAATACATGCCAATCAATTTCATCCCACTGCTTTGATCAGCTACCTCTATATAAAAAATATTTTTGTTTCTTACTATATGTAACTGTCTTATATCTATCCACACATAAAATATCTTGCAGGTCATGGAGAAGTGCCCTAGAAATAGATATTTGTGATAAAATACATGTTACCTCACCAAATTATAAGATCAACAAAAATGATTAGATATTTAAGGCTCATATTTAAGTAAAAGTGTTGTTTACCAAAATAACTTCATGATTTTTAATCACAACAAAAGTGAGATACTTACCGATTTAGGTCATAAACACCTATGTAATTCGTGAATCGTGATTTTTGTATGGAGCAGCTATTTTGTGCATTTTAAGTATAGAAAAACGAGTATAATAGTGAAATATTTGTTTACTATAAGTAAAATAATAGTAAGGCTAATTATATTATAAAATGTTTCTACAATAATAGTTTTTAAAATCTGATAAGTAATGGCAAATTTATACTGATTGAATACGGCACGCTTTATTGTTTTTTGGAAAATACCGATGCCTAAAAGCTGTTTGTATAACATTCGCCATGAAGGCATTAGGGTGCTTTTGTTTTAACACTATTGTTATAGGCTACACCAGAAAATATTAAAAGAACACTGTATTTTAAAATCCAGAGAATACTGTTATATTCATGAACACACTATTCAACCTTTACGAATATGACTATATTCGCTCGAATAAAAATAGCCCAATATTTTGGGCCTTCATTATTTCTAGAGTAGTGGCGAAAAAGTTGCATTATTATATTTAACGATTAACCAATATGCGGATAGTTCTTATGATGACATTTCTTAATTTATTGCTTGTGCTTTTTTAGTATTCTGGTTACATGTCTTGACCAAACAAAAATATTGAAATATAAAATTGAAACTGTCGCTTGACCTAAAGCCTGACAGGACTATCAACGTTAAAATAAAAGTTAAATAAATTTACAGGAGGCTTCGTACAATTACTCACGTTATACGCAAAGAATGATTACACCTTATAAAATATAGAAACGATAAGGAAGCAAAAGGAAAGCAATTAAGATCTCTGGAAAAACAAGAAAATTCTTTATTTCAACCGGGCATACGATTCCCAACAAGATAAAATTCTTGATGTCTTTGTTCTTTTGACATGACAGTTTATAGCTGATTCTACAAATATATAACTGCCTTAAAATGAATCAACATCAACACAGAAATATAACCTAATAATAATAATCTAGGGTGTCAGGGCTTTTATTCAGTATTTTGTCCATTACTTCTTTAAATAGTTAACTAAATTATTTGAAATCTCACAGTATCAAAGGAGTATTTAAATCAAAGCAACGTTTCCTTCTGAAACAAGTTGTTTATACAACTCCAACTAAATATAATTCTAGCTAAAACCTCGTATACACTTTAGAAAACTAAGATAGTACATCTCCAATATTCCCTGGGGAAGCTTATTTCTTTTCATGTTTACGTAAACACGACACCGAAACATCTTGAGACGATTTAATTATGTCGCTGCATTTATTTATGCCGTTAAATAGAAAACCTGTTCTTCAATATATGTCGAAAACTCAAGACGCATTTGTTCCAATTAGTTCGCTAAGAGAATTCCTCATCCTCCATCTCTGAAGATTGAACGAACGTTAATGCAGCAATTATTTATTCCGTGCTGATTTATGTTCTTATTCTCCAAAGCTTACGCCATATGGCTAAGAGCGTCATCTCTTTCGGATTGAGCTAAATGAATTGAATGATATAGTAGAGTTATGGTGATTTCTCGAACTGTAAATAAATACTGCACTAGCTATCAAAAATTAAATTTAAAAATAGCACAGATAGCCAATCAGAACTAAAAAAAACTATACAAACAAATCTCGCGTACGGTGCCTTAATTGCATATTCGTTTTAATAGAGCTAATGGATCATTTTATACGAACGAAGCGATGATATATTAGCGCAGCTTATAATTCCTCTTATTCACTTCCTGCGCTCTAGTTTTTGCATTTTGTTTTCTCTTCTATCCCCCGAGCTACAGGAAATGATAGTCGGTCTTCCGATTTTATTCCACTACGCGTTGTCACAAAATTACGATTTTTCCGGAAGTTTATCGTTAATTCCGTTCGAACGGCGGCCTTATTTTTAACCATATTACTATTTTTAAGTCTTTACGGGAAGAACGAAGTTGGATTAGTCGATATTTGTACGTTTTATTGTCGAATTTTGTTGATATGGTGGATTTGTTAAAGGTATTAGGCTGTATTTCTTTCAGCTAGATTTGTCCGCATCTGGTTTTGTTTTCATTTAGACCTTTTTCTTTACATGTGGCTATATTGATTAATATTTAACTGGGTTGGATTGAATTTGGGAACGCACAGCGGTATTAGTATCTATTTTGTTCGCACAAGATGTAGCCATACAACTTCAGCCTCCTATTGTATTGACCCTCTGGCCTTTTTAATTTGTATCTCTGTTTTCTTAATATTCCTTTTTGTTTGACTACATTTTGCTATGTAAAATATGGAATCTTCCCGGAGCGACTTAAGTTGGCTATTGTGAAATCTCTTTATAAGAAGGGCAACCCGAAAGAACTGGGTCGTTATAGGCCAATTAGTTTGCTCCCAAGTTTTTCAAAACTTTTTGAGGTAGTAATGTGCAGTAGAATTCTAAATTTTGTAAATTACCACAAGTTATTGAGTCAATCTCAACTTGGATACATCGTAGGGAAATCTACGTCGACAGCTTTATACGAAATTATCGAAGCTATTACAGAAGGACTCGAAACCTCAAAAACAGGTATTGGTGTATTCTTGGACCTGTCCAAAGCGTATGACTCTTTGAATCATGATATTTTGTTAACCAAACTACAGATATATGGTATTCGTGGAAACGCGTACAACTGGTTGAGATCCTATCTAAAAAATCGCCGTCAGAAGGTGGTCATATCGAGAGGAGGTGTGAACTACGAATCTGCTATGGTTATTAACAAACATGGAGTACCCCAAGGCAGTCCTTCATTATTTTTAATGTACTTGAACGACATTCATATCACCAGTGGAGGTAATAATAAAATGATCTCTTATACAGATGACATCAGTTTCCTAAGATATGGTCTCAATATCGAGGATGCTGCTTTATTGGCTTTGAGGCCAATAAAGAATGACGCAAAGATCCTAGGAATCCATCTAGATGCAGGGCTCTGCTACTCTTCCTATATTTTGCAACATTTCGCTCTACACTGCAAGCAAGATATATCAATCTAGGCAGTTTTGCAATATTTTGCTAAATGTTCATCTGCTTTTCTATCTTTTGGTACATTTTGCTCCAGTTTGATACCAGTTTCTGCACGTTTACTATATTTTTCCGTTTTCTGACTAACGGTTGGGTATTCGTAGGTCCCAAAGTAACAATTTGTTGTAATAATTCAAATTTTGTTTCAGTGGAAACTATTACCAGTTCAGGAACAATTTTCTTGGAACCTAACTACTATTCAACTCTTATAATCTCTAAAACTAGTAACAATTCGACTTTAGGAAAAAGAGAAAAGTATTAAGGATTTCACGACCAATCTGCGTTCCTCCTTCTTTTTTCCTCTGTTTCCGCTTTTTTTTTCATGATAGTTTCTATCATACCATGTACGATGTTCCATGTCTTCTCATTGGTAGTCATGAACTCAATCATATTTTGGTTGTCTAAAGGCATTCCATCTTGGACACTTAAAAATTGTGTTCAGCCGTATCAACGTTGTTACTATAGGCACAGTGAGCAGTCGTGTCATTTCAAAATCTTGCAGCATACTATCTGGAGTTGCCATGTCCCGTAAGGCTCTGACTTAGATAGAAGTCAAGTCCACAATGTGTGCTGTTAGCCTACGTCCTTATTAGCAAGTTTTAATGCTTCTGAATTCTCAGTACATCTCACCAGCCTCATAAAGGATGATGTTGTGTAGCACGCTGCACAAGACTGCCCTCTTGCTATTGCTAGGCCCCTTAATTTTGGACATTATTTTTCCCAGTTTAGTCAGCTTTCTACGCGAATTATGGCAGTTCCAGTGTGTTGTCCAAAACATCATCTGTAGGTTAGTAGGTTTTGATATACTTTGTTACAGCTTGCTATAGTGTGGCGGGGTAAACAATAATTTTAAATTAGTATGACTAGTCCGATGTCTAGCATTCGCTATTGCCCATTGCAGATTTTTACAATCCGCAAGGAGAGCTTTCTTTCTTAACAATTTAACAAACTAAGTTTTGAGAATCGACAGTGTGCTGCTTATTTATTAAATTTTTTTTTTATTTTCCTTTTGCGTTCTATATTTTGCTGTAATATTCTTTGTTTTATAGTATTATCCTGTTTGCTATAGTTTTCTCGATTCTATTTTTTTTTTGTAGATTTTGATATCTTGCTGGTTTCCTTAAGTTCTAATGTGTTGTTACATGTTGTCACCTTGCTTTTTTAATATATATTAATATATTTAGGCTTTTCAGGTCATTATTGGTTACTTGTATCGGTAGATCGAACAGTTTGCGAGATAATTTCGATCAAACGTGAGAGTCTTCTCAGTCGTTAAAGCCGTTAGAGTGCAAGACTTTATAATGCGATTACCCAAAATCTGATATTGATATTTCAGAGTTTCACCTGAAAAGCTTTGCCATTCTACAACACAATATATCTATATACATACCAATTAAGAACATAATTTCCCCTAAGATTTGCTACATAAACGGTAACTACAAAAAAAGAACGGTAAAATACCTCTGGGAAAAGTAAAAATAAAGGATCCATGGAAAAGGGGTTCGTTAACTTCTATGTCGTCGAATATTTTTTAAGAACGTAATGACATTAAATTTTCTTCGACGTAAGGCCATTTCGCCGGTCACTCTTCTACGTTCACGTACATGCCAGAAAGTGTTTAAGAAAGTTTACCGTGAACGACGGAGAGTCATTTAGAACCCAGGGCGCGCACAATAACTTGACATTTTCATTTAAGCTCCTTTCCATCGACATCTCATCGGACCCTAGAATAACAAAAGCCCTCTCCACTGCTTGTATATAAAAGCAAGTTTCAAGGTTTTGCGGGGAGAACCTGGAACGTTAAAGGGAAACAGAGGCGTTCCAGGTGGGGGATGTATACACAACATTTGTCTCAAGTCCGACCTCCAGCACTCCTGCGCGTAATATCAGACACAATAGCTTGCTATTTTCTGTACGTATACAGAGACAGTTCACAGTGGTAGATAAATTTTGTGAATATAAACCTTTCTATAAGCGTTACCCTGGAGAATGAACGAGGGAATATATCAATAGGATCATAATCATATTTTATACTCCCATTGTGTCGGTGTATACCACAATATACAGAATAAGTAATAAATTATGTACATCTCCGTTTTAGATTGTTCATGATTGACGCTGGACGTATTTTCTGTCAGGGTAGTACAATAAGCACACCAAAGGCCGTCGCTCTTTTCCCTGTTTCGCCAATGATGTATCTCTATAGCGTGTACTGTGAGCTGGATGCAATTTCACGCGACTTTGACGCACATACAAGCACCAAACGAATACGTTACAAATATTTTGTACGGAGTACACTCATTAATCACGCCGGCAGTTATTAAACGGGCAGTGATACGTACAAACTAGCGGACAAAAACACACGCACACACAACTTTTTTCATCTCGAAGGCATGTGAGCTTAAAGGCATACATATACAGCCGAACACTATTAATCTGTTGTTTTGCGTTTGACTATCGGGAAAAAAAATCTCTATCGTAGATTTTTTTTAAAGGCCATCATATAGCAGCGTCATATAATTGCGAGCTTTTTTAATAAGGTTGGAACCATCGAAAGCGTATGATGAAGCTCCCATTTTTTTGTGGATTTAGTTTTTTTAAATTAAAATCGTATCATAGTTATGGTAGCTCCAAAATAATGGAGATTTACCGCTTTAAGCGATAAACACATTTATGCGGTCATAGCGGTAAAGATAGCAATAACGGGCTTTTTGGAAATCGTTTAAAATTCCGAAAATAAAAGAGAACGTAGCCCAGATACTCTACTACTACAGCTGGTCTGCTTTATGACAGATCTCAGAAGACTGATGTCTCCATTCGCCACCTCAAGATAGTCTTCGTTGGTGGTGATGGTTTACGAACGGGCTTCCTCCCAATTTCTCCACTCTGTAACAATTTCTTTCGTTGAACTAACACTGATAAGGTCCCATCCCATATGAAGTACAGAAAGCACTATTCTCAATAGACTAGTATCGTAACTGTTTGATGCAGGTATCAGTCAGGACCAGAAATTTGTTCTGCAATTTGAAAGTGAGATTTAAAACTTCAACATAACTCTATCTTAACTTTCTGTGTAGGCGCCCTCGATTTGTTCTGGCAGGCTTTCCTGTGATCCCAAACAAGCAAGCAGTGAACTTCAGCTCCAATATCTCCTGTCCATTGCGGTCCAGCCCCGTTAGTGTTCACCTAGGCTCTTGGTAATTGATTCATGTTTTGCTTCGGCAAACACATTGGAACGCATTGGAACTACAAGGAAGAAGTCTTCGCTTTCTACGGTTTAAGACAAGAAAGATGGCCAAAAACTGTCTCTAAAACAGTCAATAGTGGCAAATTATAGACAAAGACTCTGCTCAACACCTCGGTTTGATATATGACTCTGTTTTGTTGGAAGATCATCTAGTTCGGCCAGAGAGACAATTTTTATTAGTTGGATGTGACTTCCAGAATATCAGGCAGAGGTTTATTTGGCTTGAGGCTCGAGGTTATTGTGTCAGATTTGAGTTACCGCTCAATACACCTGAAAAAAAGGACGTTGATACATCACACCGCAGAATATGAAAGAGCTCTTGTTATTTGCAAATCTGTAACAGTCATCAGTATTAATCATTGTAGCCCTTATCTTATCGTATGTAGAATGTACTTCAAACGGATAAGTAACCATGATAAAAGTGGCAAAATATCCTTGCTCCAGGCTATACATGTCAGTCGGTAGTGGTTAGGATCATAAACCTATTGAAATCATCGTGGTGACGAGGGAAAAGGGGTGAGGGGTAGCTCGAAGTTTAAACAGGACATAGGGTATCATGTTTAATGTTAGGCTGCCGTAGAAGGTGAGCATAACTGGAAAAACATCGTTGCGTTTTGTTGAGATGCTTAGCCGGTTATAGATCAAAAATAAAATGGATAACTATTTAGGAGCAAGCACCGCAAAATTGACTTTAAGTGCCTATGGTACTATAAATTTCTTTGCTACGAGGAGCTCTGAGATGCTGTTCAAAATGGTTTAATCTTCAAAATAATATTAATTCCACTCAAGTCATCCTCCACTAAAGAGTTTCCTTTATTTCCCCACAATGGTGTGGTATATTGATTTCATGTTTCACTTATATATTTCCAGCTTTTTTCAAAGTTGTTCAAGTATATTTTACGAGATATAATTGAAGCAATACCTGAGATGCCTAAGGAAATTTATGAAGAAGCCAATCGCATATGTAGCAAAGCATTACATCCAAATGATACCATTGCATAGCAGTACCAATTTAATTCCCACATCAGTTGAACCAGCTTTTAATTTATGGAGAAATCTAATAAATTTAGATCCACAGAAACTACAAAATTGCCAAAAATAATGCTCGGTTAGATGTAACCAGTAAGCAATTGAAAATGGTATATCTCAATTAAAACTTTCTGACTATGCTATTAACAGTACAATGTTTGCATTAACGCCTAATCCTACTGACTGCTCCATATTTATACGGCATTTGTATGAGATATTGTAACGAACTAACTGTAAATTTAGATCTTTTACTGCAATACGTCACATATTATTGCGTCAATTCTGTAATGGTGATCGTTTAAAGCACTCATCCTAGATGCTGTTATGAGCATTCCATACCTCAAATAATACTAAATACTGACAGTTAGTACGAAACTAAAATATAGCAGACATGAATGAGTAGGTTTTAGATGTCTAAAATATGTACATGAGAGCGAGATAGAATCTATTTCAGCTAGATTTCGCGAGAATATCGTCCTTACATTGTACCATAGGGACGGTACAGAGTCATAAAATAGTTTACGTTGCGAGTTTAATGTTGGTAAAAGTTTCGTGAACGACATATTTTCGTCCTTGCATACTAAGAAGTTATAAAAGCTGTAGACGTATGCTGCTGCTGTTCTACAAAAGTAAACTTGAATTGCTAATTGTGTCGAGGTAAAATGGTACAGCTGAACTTTTTCCAATTTATGCTAAAGACTGTTCTTATCATTTTCTTCCTCTACTTTTGTAAAAGCTTCGTGTGTATCTCTGAAGGTGTTCTAAATCTGTGTGGTATATAATTAATATACGAAGAGGATATTGTTTATAACGTCAGTTCTGCAGAATTTCTGATTTCGCTAAGTTTGAGTGAATGAGTGGAAAAAATGGTGAAGGGAGAACATTGCAAACCCAAAGCTGGTACGCAGATGGATCAAGAGCGCGTACTAACTCCTGCGTTGGTAGGCATGAGGAAAACCAGGGTTACGAAGTATTTGAAGCACTGGGGCGATACACTACGGTATTTCAAACAGAACTGTCTTGAAATTAACCAATCAATTAATTAATCAAAGTCAATCCTACTGGAAACTTGGTATTAATGCTCTTTGCTCCATTAATTAGACAATAGTTGGAGCGTTTTTTAAAATTAATCTTCTGTGGATGTAAATCAGGGTGAAGGGGGTTGGCTAAGGTTGCATAACAAAAAATATTTTTATGGTCAAATTAAAAAAAAAGTGTTACTACAGTTTGTTTGTCTACATGTGGTTTTTGAATAGGAAGTACTCTCAATAAAACTCAATCATTAATTTGGTCTCTAACGCGCCCTAAACTAAACTGTATAATACTTTTATTCTAAATTATGTCCTGAAACTAAACGCATATCACCAAAGATATGTGTAGCCTACCAACGTATGATAAATATTGCAAAATCTCCAACCGGATAATGTAAATCCAATAGCAGATAACCAAAATATATAGAACTTCGATGCATACACGACACGATTACCATATTCATGAGATATAATGAATTTGTCCTTAATTGCGAGAAGATAAAGACCTACTGACTGCGCTGCATTGTGTATGACGCTGACATGCAGTACTACAACACACTCATTATAGAAACGCAGTAGTACCAACTGCAACAAAAGCGACAACACTCGGATACGGTTAACGGAAGGATATTTCTTTCGATTTAGTTGCACGATAGTCCATAGTGTATGCAAATGTATTTACTAGTTTGTAAACTACGCGCCCTGATCCAGTATGATCAACTATGCTGGTTCAGCATTACCAACTGCGGTCCTTATGCATATTGCATATAGAATAGATTTTTCCCTAGGTTTCTGTAAAAAAGCTCCGGGTTAATTATTCTATCTTTAAGTTAATTAGCAGTGAGCACAGCAGAATTGTGTTAGAGAAAAGTTGGTTAAATAGCCACTAGGTGGTGTAGAAATTCGCGGTAAAGGTATCGTTTGTATGTTATTTAATTACGAAAGTTACACAGAATGTGTATGAAGGTATGCGGTACTCACTCATAGTACAGAAACCTCTTGTAGACTCGTAACAGGGAAACGTACCTGAAACAAAATAAAAAATTAGTATCTACATAATGTTCGTTTTATTATAGCTTTGTTGAAAAGATTCGGTTAGCATAGACTAGCATGTCTGCTCGCAGATGTAAATTTACTTGGAGATTTTTGTAAATTAAAAATTAAAAATACATCCACCCCTTCCTCCCCCTCACTCATTATTATTTGTTGTTACAATATTATTCTGGTCGTTGCGTGTGCTAGTCGTGCTTTGTGTATTCTGTGCATCTCAAAATATCAAATACTTCTTATTACTAAATATAGAAAACAAAAAACTCTCGTGGAAAAAATATATATCTTAAAGAAATATCTCCTTCTATCTCTAACAAATCAATATACTGTGTAACTTTAACATCATGTTACAAGTCTATGGTGATAACCCCTCTGATGAGGATGATTTTGCTTATTATTATGATGGGATGAAGGATATCACTTTAAATGCTCAGTATTAAGCTCAATACATGGAGATGCAAAACATATAAAAATGAGCGAAAGTTTGGCGATTATAACACGGAATATCACAGATTCTTAAAAAGGTATTCTGAAAAAATTAAGGAATGATATAGGCGATATTGTAAAGAGTCAGCAATTCATCTCAACCCAACATAATGCAATGAAATCTGGTCAAGATAAAATTGGAAACCAATTGAAAAATTAGATGAAACTTCAGGTGCAGGGGAAGCAGGTTTAATAGGACTTCCATCGCAGCACTTGAACAGGTGGGAATTACGCTTATAATGCCTACGGAAGCAAGTCGCTGTATCTTTTGTAGCATGACTTATCCTAGTTGTTCTTTTGTTTTTGGCCACCATACCACTGACACATATGTTACCATGCGTCGCTGGTACTAGCCAAGTAGACTCAGAGGACCATCTTGGAGCTTAACCCACAGGTTTTGCCAAAGAGACATCGAGAGGTCCAGGTTTGTATAGGACTGTGGATCTTCAAGTCGTCGGCATAATACGCAAGCACCGGGCATGTTAACTGCGTCAGCAAGTCGTTGATGTATAGTATGAATAGGAGAGGACCAAGGTTTGACCCTGCGGCACACCTGATAAAGGGCAGAATTCCACTGACTTGTATCCATTATAAAAGACGTAATTAGATCTATCAGTTAAGTAATGGAGATATAAGCTTGAGGAGATTCGGATTTAATCCCAATGCATTAGTTTATTAATTAAAAATCCATGATTAATGGTGTCAAATTCTCTACTAAAATCGGTGTCTATTACATCAACTTGACCTTGATTATCCATTTCTTGACAAGTAAGTTGAGTCAACAAGATCAAATTTGTAACCGTCAATCGTCCATGCACAAATCCATGTTGGTCAGGAGAAATCAAGTGATTAACTCAATAATTTGATATTAAAATATATGAAAGAATAAATTACGCTTTCAAATATTTAAAAATAATCGAAATAGTTGTTCGCGAATCGATTCCTTCTCAGTTCTTCAACTATTGCAAAAATCGGACACTTCAGGTGAAATATGGCCAGTGGTTGAGGGCTAATAAGACCATCAAACGTGGTGCTCCTCAAAGA
Source organism: Holotrichia oblita (assembly GCA_023690525.1). Taxonomy (NCBI): domain Eukaryota; kingdom Metazoa; phylum Arthropoda; class Insecta; order Coleoptera; family Scarabaeidae; genus Holotrichia; species Holotrichia oblita. The sequence goes on from CM043016.1 coordinate 199,951,815, forward strand.
AATATCTTGAGCACTTTACCTTATCCCATATATGTAATTGACGTACAAAATTGTTTCTACAAATGCAAACAGTATGAATTGAAAATAAATCTGGTAGTCCACTAACAGGTCTTCTAAGATCAACTGTTTCAGCTTTGAAAAGGTCAAAAAATGCCCACAATATAAAAACTAAAAAATTCCTGTAATTGGCCCTCATGGTATATTGCTGGAGATTGAGTATTACAAGCAGACCTCGTTGTTTCGACCACCTAGGTCAAGTCAGTGCAGTTCGCTGTTGCACCTGTATTGTACAACATCTACGATAATGGACTAATTCCAACCTCCATTTCCTCTAGTGGACAAGGTTGAAAGTAGCACTGCCTTAATTTCATTCACTGAAGAAATGTTTTAAACGAAAATATAATAATTTATGTTATGGAATAAATTAATGTTTAATTAATTACAGTTTTATTTGACATAAGAATTATAATTTATCTTCAAGGTTAATTTGAGGGCCTCGACAAAATCTTCGTCACCATTTCAGTACTTTATGAATATAGATTTTGTAGTGGAAGTCTTTTGTCTGCCGCGTCTTCGACACCACCAAGAAAAATACATTAGATCGACATAAAAATAATTGCATCAAACAAATTCACCAGAACAAGATTATCCTTAATCTACCTTCTAACTTCACATTACTCTATCAATGATTACCGTCTAAGGTGACGTTACGTTTTCCTCTTAACGCCGTAACCGTGTGCTATCGCCTACTCAAACAATGCCACGCGCATAGTGTTGCCACTAATGCACATTCCGTTTTCCATCCATTGTTTATACGACCCGCCGGTATCGTTTAGCGACATCAGAATGGCCCGGAACGGCTCACTTATTGAGAAGATGGTCGCACAACCTGACGTTCAGTTTCCGTTCAATTCGAGATAACGTTCGAGGTTTATCGAAATTAGATCGTTTCAAGCACACGCCGTTGTTTCCGATGTCGCTATTCTATTTGCATTTTTCCCGCATACACTTCGGAGGTGGAGCATCTACTTGAGATCGGTGCATCCTTTGTGTTTTAGTTTTCCTAACCGGTTGAGTCGATTAAGGTTTCACTCGCTGATTGTTGTTTGAAATTTTTCCATAAGAGATTGAAGTGTACACAATGTTTGTATGACCAGTATGGTCATGTGATGATTATGATGTGCGAGCTGAGCTTGTAGTCGTGAGGATACGTGTAAGGGTACTAGACGTTTACACTTTAGGAAAGTACGGGAAAGCGGTAGTTGAACAATGGTAAGGGAGGTAATGTAATGGTGGTATTGTTTTCGTAATTAGAATCATTTAATCGTTTGTGGTCAAAGGTTAAGATGGTCAAGTTCTAAATATCTAGAATATAGTTTGATGTATATAAACACAATCCCACAATGGGTACTACTTACAGAGGCTGGACTATTAAAAATAAAACTAACAGCACCTAATGAATCAGGGCAACATGTAAAAAGATTAAAAATCCATAGTTGTCAGTTATAACCGGTATTACCGTTGTTCTTACACTGCATCAGTCTACAAATCCACTAAAAGTCATTTAAATCGGTGAGGGACACTTTCCTCTGTTTCCTTGTTAGCAATGTGGTCACCAACCTCCACCAAAAACACTTCTTCCTCTTGAGTAGTTTTCATAAAAGTTTCATCACTGGCGTTGCTTTCACAGTGAAGCAGACGCTTTGGGGATTGAAGTTAATGCCAACCAAAAATTGCAACTTCAATCTGGCAGCCATTGGCTGCAACCCCACTCCATTCAACCTAAAGACCAGCATATTGGACAGCAAAATGAACCTAAAGAAAGCTGGGAAGCTGGAAAGCGGGAAGCTGAAGAAGGAATTGCTGCAAATAATTATCTAACGCAAATTCGTAAGCTGGTACCGGGAAAGCAAAATTCCAGGTACAAAGATAAAGATGAGATTCCACTGTGGTCTAGCAATGCTCCTGAAGCAAATACAATGAGAAAATGTCCCTAACAAAGTATTTGTTGAAATTTTTGAAATCCTTCCAGCTTTCCTAGATTTCTAATATCTTCTGGCCCAAATAGTGACTCCTTAAATCTGCCAAAAAATTTCATATCATGTAATATCGAATCAGAAAATAAACAATTTTTAAAATTTCACCTTCGCATAGTATCGCAACACTAAAATATTCGTGAGTTTGTTCCTTCATGATTAATTCTACAGCTTTTAGAAAGCCCCTCCTTTCCATTTCACATTCTCCTCTTCTTATCTGGAAAAACAAGTTGAAAAATATTGCTTAGAGCAAGTCCATTATTCTTCTAAAATTACGCGTTACCACCATAACCAAAGTAAGATGAATTTCATTAAATTATAATTAGAAAATCCCTCGGTAATAAAGTTACACATAGTTGCTTAAGTAATTTATTTCCTACGAAGCTATTGTCAACGGAAATGCATCTATCCCCCTAGCGGCAAAACGGTAGGTGGAGCAAAACGAGATTCTAGCAAAACTTGCATGGAATGTGCAGTTCATTAATGTCGCTCCCGAACGCTGTTGTTTGTTAGGGAGAACCGTGAAGAAATTACTATATAAATTATAATTAACGTAATTTGATTCTCGGTTCGCCGAAGATTTAATTTTATTTTGACTCCGCCCCCCAAATTTCCTTTCACCCTGCGATTTTGACATCGCGAAATCGACCCCTCTCCACCCCAGACCGAACCGTAATTTGTTTAAGATTTCACCCTATCCAATCGGGTTTATTTTCGCGAACGTTGGGGCAGCGGCTCCGTTTCGATTGAAAATTTCATAAAACATTCATGGAATGTACCCTTCTTCGTTAATGTTTTCAAGAACTTAGACCGCTATAATCCATCACTAGCACTGATTTGTTTCCCTCTGGCTGCCGTCTAGAAGCTCTTATAATGGATGAGGCTCTGGGGTGACACTTTATCGAACCGAAAAGGAACCAGAATTGGGATGGGGGGTGAAGCGGGATCGGTGGGAAGGTATAAGGAATGGAAATTAGCGCACGTAGAAAGTGGATGGTAAACGCAGACGAGCCGTGATCGTAATGAGTCCAATGAGAACGGTTTCTTTAATCAGAAAGACTCCATTTTGGTGGATGCGGTGTTCTGCTGTGAGGATAGCGGAGGGATTTCCACGGAAGGCTACTACTCCGTCTGAATTACAACAAAAATTGGTTTCTTCGATTCGGAGAGGCAACTCCACGCCGGCACTAATTGCTCGTGAAAATGTACAATTCCGTTTTAGCTAATTGTGCGTAACTTGAAGTTTTTAATTATATGAGATAATCTTTGGTGGCTTCGGGCTTTCGAAAACGACGGTCTTCTCTATCCGTGTCTCGTTTAGTCCGACTGCTTTTTCCCTACTTTTTTTGTATTCGACAGAACAAGCAGGACTCTGGGACGTGGACGTCATATGAATGCTTGAATATTTTCTGCCTCGTTACTACTTTGTTTGTTTGTTCTGTTTGCTGATTTTAGAAATTGTGTTGTGTTGTTCTCTTAAGTATATGAAAGAAAGATGTTAATTCTTCAAGAGCACTGGACAACCCTATGAATACCTTTACCTTGACCGCTCGCGTGACCATAAGTAGTAGTACCTCTTTAGCAGCGCTTAGATTTCTTCAAAAAAACCATCATCATGAGAGGATTACTACAAAATCGATTGGTAATCTAGTATGTGCTCGCTTAATGGATTCTTTCATACCACATTTGAGTGCTGAGTTTTTGAAATACAAACGCGATCTAGGTAAAGCAATCATAAATATTTGGATACCAATTGTTGTATATTACAAGAACAGCTCATGTATGTAAGTGTATCAAAACTTCCAGTTGAAATATAAACGCAATAAGAATATTCCGCTTCTTACATTCGAAAATATTGTATAAAAATGTAATAAAAGTCATCCACTAACTGATACCTGACCTACAAACTAAAATATGACATCGACTTCTGCAATTCTCGGTAGCGTTTTTTAAAATCCCATATCACAAGTTGCCATTTCGTAGATTATTTCTCGTTCAAAGCGAAGAAATCTTTGCCAGAGGATAGAGAAAGTTCACTTCACCGGTTATGTGAAATCTCTTCCCATTTTATAATGGAAGTTTTTTTTATTGTTACAGTCGAGGTCGTCGGAAGGTGGAATTAAAAATTAAACGAAATGTACGGAAAAGTTTAACAATATTGGAATACGTTTCGCAGAATTCTTGCGTATAGATTATTTTTGTTTTGTTATTGTTTGAGTTTATGTTATTGTGGCTTATTCAGAATGTATGAAATTAATGAATATTCGTGAAACTCGTACAGTTGTGGCGAATTGTTTCAATTATTTTAACATAAATTTTAATAAAATTAACAGAAAAAACAATAAGGAATTCTGCAAAATAGTTAGCTTTGTTATAGAATTGGTCTGACATAAATAATTCAGACATTAATAATTTTATCAGTTATAGCAGGTGTAATAATGAGCAAACGGTATTAATGCCTGGAACACCGAAAGCTGTAGTTTTAAAGTGAGTGAGACATTATATGCGGTCAGTCTTTTTTAGCGGATGGTATGCCAAAGCAGATTTATCTAGGAGAATGGTTTTTTTCACTTTATGATTAGTACGAAATGACCGCCAGTCTAAATTGTTACCTATTGGACTTGATTGGTTGATCCAATTCTATCCAATGGATCAACGACTTCTAGGGCTATTAATGAAGGCTAATCTTGTAGAGTGTTCACGTTTCAGAAATGGACCAATACCTTGCTGTTAAAATCTTAGGAACGGTGTACTAACTACTCTAGTTTAAGAAGAAAGTCTTTCAATATTGTATTTGAATCATTATGTCAAAGATTTGGATACACAACTTCTGATAATTTGAAGTTTGTTAAGTAGGCCTTCTTCAAAAAAATTAAAAAAAAAAATGTACGTAATCTACGAATCTTAAAGACAGCATACAGTGTTTAACCAGAATTGTTATTCTGTGCTTTGATGTCTACTAGATGGATTGAACAGCTGCATACTGTTACAGGCTTCGACGGTCCAAATCTCTGCTATGAGGGCTTCCGGGTTTTGATCCGGCATCCCTCACAACACCGTTACTGCTTTTAGATATGGGATCACAGAAATAGACAAATCTGTTTTGTAGTTTGCATGTTTGTCGAATTCTCTTACAAGAAAAAAAAACTTTATTTCATGCCTTAGTTGCATAAACACCTTTTAAACATTTTTCCGTTGTCTGGGCAGAAACTCTTATGATTGGGTTCAGAAATTCCTCCCAGAACTATCTTGATCGCTGGTCTATAGCAATAGTTTGGATTTTTGAGATGATGTGTACGGCTTCTCGTAATAGTCTAGAAAAATTATGAGATATTTACTGCATCAGGGCTAGAGCCAGAACAACGGTTCTGAAATCAGTTTCTGCTAGCGATAATGGAACTATCTCAGAAACGGACTTACAGTGCATTTGCTGTCATTGGTCAGCTATTTCTGTACATTAAATTTATTGTTCTTGGTGTCTTGGCATCATTTGATTGGAATATGAACGCTACTGCATACCTATGTGAAACTTGATCTACACACATGGGCGAAAATTGAAGATGCCCCAAGCATGGCTGGCTTTAGCAGGCCTAAACGCCACCTGGGCTGCAGCACATCATACACTAAACTATTATAAGATTTGACTCGCTCCTTGGTAATCTAATACTTCCGTTTCTTCAATTTTGATGATAGGCTTGCTCAAGGCCTTATACTTAATGAAGATGTTGAAAGCAATATTTTACTAAATATATCGAGAGGTCAGTTACTGTGAGAAAATCTAAAGAAACGGCCGAGATCTTGAAATTCTGGTTTATTTCTGGACTTCTTCTGATCAGTTCGCAAGAATTGATCTTAGACCGCTTCCAATAAACTTTTTTATATACAGCCTACTAATCAAGTAAAAGCCAACCATGTAGTTTCAACCATGACCAAGAAACACTAACTTTGTTAATAATTGAACATTTTCTAGTAATCTATGCATCTAAAGGTATTATCAACTAACCGATGGTTTCTGTCTCGAATTAGGGGGGGGGGTGACATTCAGAACGGAAGAACTGGATGTCGAACAGCAGGGATTTCCTACAAATGCAAACAAATTTCTTACCAAATCCTGTATAAATGGGACAATGTCACGTCCAATCTCTGCTCCATGACATCAGGGTACGCTTGCATTTATTGGGACGCCTATAAAGATACCGTTCTCACACAGTAATGTATGGTTCTATAATAAATTTAAGCATTTCTTTATATGTATATCGATAATAAGCAGCTTATTTCGATTTTAGAAAAGTTATAAGTTCATTACAAGTTTCATTTCAAACTGAGTGATACTAAACATTTCAGACGTATTTAATTTACAAGAAAAAAAAAGTTTACATTTCTTGCTTCCATTTCAATTATCCAACAACAAACAGAAAGCAAAAGGTCTGCATCGTTAAAGGAATCCTTACCTTACTACGCCAAAATTGACAGCGAAGGAAAGCCGGTAAAACAGTAATTTAAAAACATAACCATTCGTAAGCAACTAGGTAAACATCAATAAGGAATCGCTTTAGCATTCCCTCTCTAGTTCAAAAACAACGGCACATCATCCTAATTGAATTACGAACATCTACAAAAGTTATTCGTTTTTTTTTCTTCTTCGTTATAAATGGAAACGAAGTTACGCTCCGAGAAAATTAGCCCCATACCCCGAGGGCATTCAATATTCTTAATACATGTCGTTTCTCTTTGTTACTGCGTCAGTGATACGCTTTATGTAGTTGTAATCAAGCCTGTAATAGTTTGGTTGGAATAATAAACAACTACCTCTCTTATCCTTTTCAACTCCCACAAGCTATAATAAGTTAATTTATTCGGTAGTGTCATTTTAACGTTAGAGTAAGACGCGTATACTCAATTTATTCTAGAACTACGCAGTGCGATAGGCAACTAAATTTTGCAGTTCTTTCATCCAAACGATATTCTTTGTCGCTCCGGTACGCCGAAAATGGCGTAGGAAAAAAAGGGAAAGAACAGGAATAAGGCACCTGCAAGCTACTACCATGAATATCTAACGACAATGAATATTTATGGGTTTCAAAATTCACCTTCCTCTGCCGTATTGTATCATCATAGACGGCATAAAATATATTATGCTGAGGTATCAAAGGCCATCGTTAATAAATAAAAGATGAACTTGCTCGCGTATACATTCTTTTTCTGCACATCAGGCACCTTATTGACCCGTTTCGCCAGGTGTAATTGCTATGTCGCTCGGATTCAAGTGCGGTGATACTTGGTCTAGTTCCGGTTAAGTTTTCTCCGTGATTAATGGTAATTTACCAGCCGTAAAATGGTTCATATATTCCATAATAATGGAAATTATTGATAAATGCCAAGAAGAAAATTACTATCTAGATTGAGGCTTGAATTGAATGAGGTGTAAGGTACAAACTGTGATGTGTCAAATAAATTCCTTCCTTTAAAGTATTGTTTGATGTATTGATTATTACATCATACCTGTCATGCAGAAAAATAATCGTCCAAGAGAAAGGAATCTACAATACAAAATAAACACTGCAGTGCCTCAGGGATCAGTGCTAGGATACAGCCTTTGGAATGTAATGTACGACGATCTGCTTAGAACTACACTACCACAGGGAGCTCAGCTGGCTGATTTAGGGGACGATATCGCTCTGATCGTAACAACCACTATTGAGCAAATTTTAACGAGGCTTGCAGACCTAGCCTTCCTCAGTATTACGAGCTGGATAGACACCAACGGCCTTCAAATGGCACCGGAGAAGTCGGAAATCATTTGACTAACTATCAGAAGAAAAACTGGATGGGACAAATTCAATTTGTTGGGGCACACCTTGACATCAAACAAAGCTATTAAATATCTCGGAGTTTGGATCAAAACAAAGATGACGTTCGCTATACACATACGACAGAGCATAGTTGAGGTGGAGATAATTCCAAATGTCGAAGCTCCCGCTCGTCTAAATAAAGTACCATGCTAGGCGTTGTGTAATCCAGATGCCAGTCAACAAAAATGGTCAGACTCTGCACAAGTCTCACCCCCTGAGAAAAATTCGCTCGCAATACTGGAACACCCCAACAGGAAAAACTTCCTAGAAGATGGTATGGTGGTATGGTATGACGGGACTTATGCCAGTTGGACCCACCAACTTATCTTAAACATTAAAAACTGATTGAAAGGCCATGAACATGAACCTAACTACTACCGCACACAAGCATTGTCGACTAACAACATGGCCTGATCTCGCCACTGTACAACTGCATGATCCTAAAGTATTTCGCCAGCATTGTAGGAATGAAGGAAATGGAAGACAGGCAGCAGGAAGACCGTGGGCGATCCGGACAATGCACACCCTGCACTGAAGAAATGCGCGAGCAGATTTCGGTATAGCGTGCAACAGCAGAAGGGTGGGGAGGGGGTGGGAGAGTAAGTCTGAAGAAATTCGACACAACCTGTAACCTACTGTTGGGCAGGTGATTTCCCCCTCCAAACAAAACAAAGTTATGGCATCAGACTGAACACTATCACCCACAATGGTCTTTATCGTTGTTTTAGTTTTATTTAGTTCACTGTGTGACTGTTGTAATGACAGATGCACACCTCCAAAATTGAATCTTTGGTCAGCGATGAGAATATCCTAGGAAAACGTCACAATAAAGCACCAATGTTCAGGGATTATATTCCGTTACTGTACTTCAAGATACTTTTATAAGTTCCTCTGAAAAACCGTATTTAATTTCCCTTGGCTCTAAGAGAGGTCAATGACAGAAGAGGCAACTAGACAACCAACCTACCAGAGTTTGTTGTACAGCCTGTTTTGAAAGTCTTGTGTCCTTCTAGACTGCTAGCTAACTTCATAGCTACTCGTGTACGAAATTTAAGCAACATTGGAATAATTCATCAAGCACATTCCACGATATAGTACAGCAAATATAGTTTTAGTAACGTGTTTTAGCAGCTACGACAATGGAAAACATTCTCTGTACTGTAGAACAGACAATTCACATGTCATGAGGGATCTTCCAATTATTTCAAAAGGTGGTAGTTTGTTGGGGACTGTAGGCTGAAACAATCGTCAAACAATGAGACTATAGCAAAAAAGTTCACATATAGTTTTATTCATTGTTATGGAGATCAAAACTGGTCGTCAAGAGAATAGAACTTAACCCTCTTGAGCTTATTTCAAAATTATTATGATACAGTAGCTAGAAGACATAATCTAAGGCTGCTTTCTCACCAATAACGTCAAATGAGAGCACTTCATTGACCAAATTTATTGCTTTCTAAAGTAACTACTTAATAAATTTCTCCCTGCAGAATGATCCCAATGACTGCGCCACATGCAGTCGGAGACAATTTTGTGGGTACAGTACTGAACGTGGCGATAAATCCTTAGAACGACTTATAGTATGGTAGAGTAATAAATTTCATACAACTTTCTTAATAGTTGCAAATGTGTTACCAAAATTTGATTTTGTAATTGTCTAATCCGATAATGGTATTCTGTAGACATAATTGTGGGTACATAACCAAAATCGCAGTTTTAGCAGGTTTATTCTGTCTGTCACACTGCTTTTACATTATTAGCTCTGTAATAGAGAAGTTATTAGCTTTTTAGTAGAGAAATATTCTTGTTTGTGGATTTGTTTTAAGTCGTTGTATTGTTTGACAGTGTGTCTGCAAATAAAGCATGCTTTCTATAAAGGAAATTAATTTGGAAATTCGAAAACTTATTGTTGAAGGTCGTCAAGAAACGCTGTTGTGCGTTTGTGTAAAAAATTTACAGAGACAAGTAGTGTTGAAAATATTCCCGGTCGAGGACGAATAAGAAAAACGACACCAAGAGAAGATGCCCGAATTGTGGATGAAGCAAAAAAAATCCAAGTACAAGTGCGCTCGCGAAGTAAAAGCAAATAGTAGTGTTAACGTTTCCACAAAAACTATTAAACGACTAATTAGAGAAGTAGAAAAAATCCGCTCATTAGAGACCGCAACAAGACGAAACGGTTTAGCCTTCGCCAAAATGTATGTCAACAAACCATTAGCCTTTTGAGATAATATAGTATGGTAGGGTATTGGTATGGGGCTGTTTCAGTAAGAATGGTATGAGTAATCTGGTCAGGATAGACGGCAGGATGACAGAACTTTCTTATGTAGAAATATTGAAAGGAAATCTGGGTCCTTCGATAGAAAAAATGAATTTAGCGGACGGATTTACTTTCCAGCAGAATAATGATCCGAAGCAGACCTCGAGAGTAGCTAAGGATTATTTCCTAGAAAATAAAATTGAAGTCCTTGAACTGCCACCCCAGAGCCCTGACTTAAACCCCATAGAACATTTATGAGCCTACTTAGATAAAACAAAATTTCCGTGAAGAAGTAACCAATGCTAACTCCTATTTTAATAATATGGTCATTGCCTGGAATAAAATCCCTGCAGCAACAATTTCAAATTTAATAGAGAGCGTACCACGACGACTTTTGGCTGTTATTAAAGCTAAAGGGGGCCACACAAAATATTAAGACAATAAGTATCATTAAGTTTTTATTACTTTGTATATAAATTTGTTAATTTGTTTAGTTTTCTAACAGAATGTTAGTTTTTGTTGTGATAAGTTTGTTTTGCTTAAAGTTTTGTTCGGTGTTTTATTCACATTAAATATACAGTGTGGTCATAAAGTTTGGAACCAAGCTTATAACCACATTATTTTACATTTTTAGGAAAAACGCTCGGACAGGTAAATTTTCTTTTTTTAAAACGCCATCTTTGGCATACAATTTTTTTCTAAGACGTCATTGGTTTTTAGAGTGATGACATCAACCTTTTTTTTTAATGGCAACCATATTATTTTTTTATCGTTTTTGGTAGATCTTTATATCCTCCAAATAGTGATATAAAACAATTGGTATGTTGCATCACAATTTTTTTTAAATAATATAAATTTAGAAAAAAAATAAGAAAATGTTATTTTTGTACAAAATTAAAATTAAATTAAAAAAAATACATCTGAACTTAAATTTATTGCAACAGTTAACGTAAATTTTCAAAATGGACCCCACCAACCAACTGACACTGTCCCAGCTGCGTGTAAACACTTCCTATACTCGCCTCAATTATGTCTGGGGATATTGGTGTAATTTCTACTCGAATTCGTTGTTTTAAATCTTCTAAATTGTTCGGTTTGTTAAAATACACTTTCGATTTCAAATAACTCCACAAAAAAAGTCTAACGGAGTCAGGTCAGGAGAACGAGGTGGCCATTCTATAGCGCCTCTCCGTCCAATCCATTTATTAGGAAATATTTCGTCAAGATAGTGGCAAACCTCTACACCATAATGAGGAGGTACCCCATCTTGTTGAAACCAAGTATTTGGATGGGGTACATCACCATCCTCGTGATTTGGGAAAATAACAGCGAGCGCTGCAACCAGTTTAAATCTTAAAAATTCTAAGTATTGCACAGCAGTCAAATTTCCGTCAAAAAAATATGGTCCTAGAATGCGTCGTCCAATCATTCCAACCCATACGTTAACTTTTCCTCTGGGCTGAGTATAACACGCTTGAGTCCAATGCGGATTGGTCTACGACCAATATCTGCAATTATGGCGGTGAACAGATCCATTTAGGCAGAACGTAGCTTCATCAGAGAAGACGACGTTTTCCAAGAAATTTGCATTTTGGTCACAACGTAACATTACGTTTTCACAGAACTGCAGTCGACGATCTTCGTCATCCTCATGTAATTCCTGTACAAGTTGAATTTTGTAAGGATGATAGTGTTCTTGTTTAAATAAGTTGACGTCAAATGAGTGAGCCACCTGATTCGCTAACGCAAGTTGTCTGGTGGAAACATGATTCCTTCCTTCTGCTTCAAGACGCACATTTAATTTCACATCTTCTCCTATTTGAGGTCTACCTTGCCGTGGTCGACCTTTTACGGATTCAGTTTCGGTAAACTTTTCAACTAGTTTTGTCACCGTAGCCCTGGCAATTGGAGGTCTATCAGGATGTTGATGGTTAAACAATTCGCATGCTTCTGCATGAGTTCTTTGTCTGTCCCCATACCCAACCACAATTAAAATTTCGATTCTTTCTCGCTCAGATAAATGTGCCATTTTTTATATTAGCAAAAATGAACAATTTTTACGCAATGTCTAACAAATTTAACGTCAAAAATAGAAGGCAATAATTCAACAATGTTGGCGCCAGAGAAACAATTTCAAAATATTAGTGTTCTACATAATTTGTATAAAAAGAAGAAAGAATGTCATAAAGAAATATCTTGCAAAAAAGTGCGTGTTTTTATTTTTGTAAATTTTTTGCATAGTAACATGAGTACATGTGCTCTTTACGATCCGCTTTGTTTGTTGGTTGTTTTTTTCTGTTGTTTTGATCTGGAGCGAATAACGCAGATTACTATTGATCGCAAAGCATTTACACTCGGCTGGGACAGTGTCAGTTGGTTGGTGGAGTCCAGTTTGAAAATTTACGGTAACTGTTACAATAAATTTGACTTTTCTTATTTTTTTTCTAAATTTATATTATTTTAAAAAAATTGTAATGCAACATATGGTTGCCATTTAAAAAAAGGGTTGATGACGTCATCACTCTAAAAAGCAATGACGTCATCGAAAAAAATTGTATGTAAAAAGATGGCGTTTTAAAAAGAAAAATTTACCTGTCCGAGCGTTTTTCCTAAAAATGTAAAATAATGCGATTATAAGCTTATTGGTTCCAAATTTTATGACCACACTGTATATAGGAAGTGTATCCTTGTACCGACAGTATTGTCCGCGACTGTATGTGAAGTTCAAAGTAAGAGAAATTTATCCAGAATTTTTAAATTTGAATATGCTTACACGAACCACCACCGTTATACCACAAATAACATATCCCCAAGCACAGATTTTTTTAAATTAATACGGTATCTCACCCTCCGAAAAAAAATCTTTATCGACCATTAAAAAAAGGAGATTATTTTCCAGAGATAACGGGTCCCTTTCTAGCTCGCACACACACATACACACGATGTGCCGCCTACGCGCTTCCTCCATCTTGCACAAAGCGTCTAAAATTAGTCAGGGTAAGCAGGTTTACATATTTATTCGGATCATTGAATTAAAATTCCCCGCACAGGGCGCTATCTCGCAGATAATAGGCTCAGATAGTATTGTAAATATTGTGCGTTTTCTACCGCGTTCGTCCGCATGCTCCGCTGGGAAGATAAAATCCTTAACGGGCCTTCCAGGATATCTGATCGGGTGGGATTGTAATGTGGGCGCGGAAGGCCCCTAGAGCTTTACCCTTATCTGCTGCACGGAATATGCTGTGTTGTGTGTATGCAATATATATATATATGGTAGCTGTGTATATATATACACTCTGATAGTGAGGAAGTGAAAAAGCGGACGAAATATTCACTAGAAATATTCCCCCACTCGCACATAAAAGAGGGAATAAACTAGGAAGCTTATCAATATTTAATGTTGGCAAACAGAAGAAATTATAACCGGGCACGAATGGACTAGACTGTAAAGATTAACGATTGTTGTTAGAATAGTAATAGAGCAGTTAGCAATAAGACAGCAGACTGTCGCAGCTTCTTCTTCTAAATTGTTGTTAACTTTAATGTTTTGTTCCAATTCAGTATAACTAATTGCAATTTGGCATTTATTTCAATGCCATTTCCCCAATAATGCATTGCTTCTTCAGAAAAATCTTCAATAATCAATACCCCACGTGCGATTCGGCCCCTACTAATGAGTTTGATTCCAAAGCTTATTGAAAGAAAATATAAAGCTACAGCGTGACGTCCTTCTACGGATAACCGAACGAACCGTACAGTATTTAAGTCTAAGACGCGTTAGTAGTAATTCTCTTCTTTCGTATCTACGACCGCAGACCAACATAGAGCTGGATTAGTTCAGTCAATGCCGTAGCAATCTATCTTCTCGCCGGGGCAGATTACTACTTGCCGGCATTTTTCCTCCAGTTTCTTTTCCTAGATTTCTACTACGTACTATGTCGGTCGGAGAAAGCACGAGGCGAGGTATATATCTTGTCACATTCTCGCTTGACAACCGTTCGAAATGAACACGTGATAGGTGTTCCTTTTGTCAAGAAATGGACTGGAGATTCGACCTGCGTTGTCGCGGACAATGCCCGTGGACGTTTATAACGTATCAGAAATGTGTAATTGATGGCAATGTTGGTCCTATACGGTCGAGTATCATCCACAAATGTCTACAGTTCTCTTTGCGTGAATAAATGTTGGGTATGGGAAACTTCGGGAGGCTTATAATTCCTTTGAATAACCGATTCGATGCCGAAACCGTCCTTTATAAATTATTTGGGTGTATCTGCGTCGGATTTATATCTGAGACATATTTGTTTGGGATTGTAATATCATGATTTCACGCAATGTCGATTTATACGACAAGCGAATTCCTCGGTTAGTAATAATCTCTTATAAGTAAGGTAGGTGATGTATTGAGGGGAGTTCCTTGAAATTAACTTGAGATAGTTCCTAAGTATCTATGGGAATATACATATATAATATATACCCAATAATATAAAGCTATTCTATATAGACTGTCACGTCTTGAATGATATCCGTTTAGTTAGAAATGTAATGAATGGAATCACAAAATCAGTTACTTTTGTAAACCATCAAAAAATATTTTCTGTAGTTTTGATCACCACACTAAAGCTAATGAAATATTTCTGTCAAAATCGTACATACCACAATTATAAAATAATATAAACGAGCTTTAAATGTGGAACTGTGGAAATCACTGCTTTCATAGCTTTGGTAACCGTTAAACATTATAAACACAGATTAATTTCGTAGTTCCCATTTCTGTCAGCAGTTAAACTAAAAATAAATGTATTATTGTTGGTAGTAACGTTAGCAGCTGTCACACTACATCAACAAGGAATACAGCGGTAGCTGTTATAACAGTTAAATTATACAGTTATCGTCGCATTATCTAAATATAATAGTTGGCGGGACATAAGCAAACATAATATATGAAAGCCTTGACAATTCTAGCTGTCATGCTATGCAAACGAGACAGTTCTACGCAATCTCGCACAAAATCATCGAAAGCGTCTATGCCAGACACGTTTTAGAAGTGCAGAAACTATTGCTTTAAAACCTTGGACAGCTGTCAAACTACATTAGCAGTACAGAAAATTATAAGTAGTTTTGTAGTTGACGCCCCTGACGATTAAATAAAGAAATGTAGCAATAGATTCAGTACCTTTGAAAGCTGTCAAAAAAAGGAAAAGCTATAACTAACAACTGTACCCAGGTAGCACAGTCCGTTGGCTAAGTGTCGGCGATAGCTCGGGCCAACGTAACATAGTTGGCGCAAAGTCACAGTCTACAAACGATAAATATCCAACATTAGTTAAACATCGGCAAAATACGTTGGTTCAACTTATCATTGCAACGTTCCATGTTCGTTGGCTTTTGATCGTTTTGTTGGCTGAATGTCGCATAAAAGTTTTCAGACGACAATCGAAGCGAGGGCGGAGTCAAAGCTGATCCCGTGGCTTAATGGTTAGAGTTCTTACGTAACATTCACGAGGTGCCCCGTTCAAATCTTACCATGTGACGTTTTTTTTTTCCTTTTTAAAAGGCACTATTTGTTTTATATTCATTTTTATCTCAAAAATCATGAACTTACAAAATATTATTATTGGTCATATTACCCATACATTGTGAGCTATATTTCAAATGTAATGCGCATGCGCATCGATCCGCAATCGACATTTTGATCGAAATACAGTGAGTGTAGGTGCACCGCCATATGCAAGCTTGTGTTGTTGATTCGATTTTATTCGTTTTATTGTGGTTTTATTAGCCCAGCTGTTAGTCATGAGAGAGAGTTAAGAGTTACCGTCTACATTGTACAATATTTAAAATAGCCCCTATTGTGAAAGATGTTATAAGAACAATGGACGGGTAAGTACTTTACATAGACATAGGTAATATAATATGTACTGATAATGTATTTTTCATATATGCCGTGATTGAAAGTTGTGAGCTACCACAACCTGGTGACTAAGAAAGCATTGGATATACCAGTAACCTGAAAGATATGTCAGATTCCGATAACAGAACACTTATTTGTATCTTGTATACTAATGCCAGCCATCCTTACTGCTGATTGTAAGTATGTTGATAATTGCCATGGTTTCTTTCTTACAAAATATATTTACAGATGCTTCATCTTCTATTTCCGATGTTAGGCCAGAGTTGCGTATGATATCCTAATTACACATAATCATTTGTGACAACTGATCGTAAGCTATAATTGCCTTTTTTAATTTTTCACAAACTTATACTAGAGCTTTAATAATAAATTCTTCTATAGTTACGCATGAAGTTTAAAACTTTTTTACAGTATATACGTAATGTCTGTTTTTTATTTATGCATTGGTATTTACAGGTATACTCGTGTTAGCTGAGTTGAATAAGTTGAACCGTGCTGGTTGTATTGAAGACTAAAGATAATATTGAGAGACTTAAAAGCTATAAAATTCCAGATAAAAATTATCGAAGCAAGCCTTTGATAAAACAAACATCTTCCAAGCGATTATAGGTAAGATTTAATTTTTGTACGTTATTTTCTATTTAATTAAAATTTTATATTAAACATAATATTTAGATGCTGCCTCAAAATTTGTCTGCGATATTTAAATGAAAAGGGCTAGTTATGAGGCGAAAGTTAAAGAATAACCGTAGTCAAAATTCTTAAATCAAAAATCTGAAAATTTCCAAAAAGTGGTACGTAATCACACTGTAAATAGCCATATATATACATAGCAAACCCCCACAACTTCATTTCAAGATCTGTAATGGAATGAAATATACAAAGTGTCCAAAGTAAAATGTTCACAAGCTATGAAGTTGATTACTTAACAAGTTAGTAATACTTTTTACTCTGAATGATAGAAAAACAGAAAAAAAGCGTTCACATTGTCTTTTTTAATGGAATACTGTATATTTTTAAAGAAACCAATAGTTTGAACAAAATATTTATTACTTACTACTGTGAAAAATAAGCAAGTAAAAAGTGATAATTGTGCAAATGTGCAAGTGGGCAATGATCAAATATTGTAGAATAAATAGTCACATACAGGTTTTCCTAGTTATGTACTTGCCAAATGAATCATTCTTTGTGATTATTGATTCATCCTTAATAATTATTGCTGTGCGAGTGCCATTTACTTACTCTTCTCGTAAAATGTAATATGCTGTAAGTATATCTGATTTGTAGAAAACATTAGATATACTTCGCCATTGTTAATTTAACCAACTTCATAGCTTTAATAATAAGTTTGCAATGGTAAACACGTTACCATAACTTTGGACATGGTGTATACTTCTAATACTTTACGTAAACTAAAGATAGATACATACATATGTTAATATTTTTTATTTGTTCACAGTTCGAGATGAAGGTAAAGCTGAGCGTAATTTGGAAAAGGCTATTGTTGATCGTACATCTTTGACTACTGCTGCTGATAAAAATTAGGAATCAGCTGAGCTGTGAACATCTCCGCGATTAGGTCAGTGTTTTATAATGTTTTAATATTTTAGTTCAATAAGATATTTCAGTTATTATATACCATAACATGTAAAGAGATAATAAATTTTGTTCTGTAATAAGATATATCACATCTTATTTTTTTATTTATCTTGAATTTTAGTTTCACTAATAAATAAAATATCGTAATTACTTTCTTTATTTATTGTATGTGCAGATCATGTATGGTGTTATATGGATATATGATTCGATGTTAACTATTGTTAACAACATAAACATAAAAAAACATAAAATTTGTAGTAAGTTTTCCTTATATATTGTCACATGAAATAAAACATCTACGATATATGTCCTGATTACAGGCAGATCATATCGAGATATACTATGTTACACAATTATGAGCATGTTTGTCTTGAACGCTGAGTATTTCATCATAAGCGTTGATTTTATAACAGTTTTCAAATTATGACTTGTATGTATATGTTCTTAACTATTATCAACATCTTGCATACATAGATATGTAAAATTCAAACAGAAGTTTTCTATTAAATTATCTATGATCTAATTATTGTAATTTGGTAGTTTATATCTTAAATCACGTTTATTTCATATGAAAATATATTATATACAGATAATTAACTCGAATTTTGAGTTGGTATAATATCGCTGTAATTTATTCAGCAAACTAATTAACATCGGATCAGTGTACCTATGTACCATCATATATGTTTTGCATCTTGTATGTTTTATCGTATAGATATCACATACAAGATTAATACCCAATATCACTTCCCATAGTTACTCCTATGTATCCTTTCGATAAGACGCCAACGTCAGGTGCCGACGTTTCACCAACAGAATGGGTAGGTATTGAAAGTTTATCCTACACCAATGTCGCCTAAAGATATAAAACCAACGTTGTAAAATGTTCACACTTTCACATACTGCCAACATTGTTGCCCAACTCGTGCCCAATGTAACTCGGACAATCAGCCAACGTTACACCAACGTTGTGTGCTACCTGGGTAACTGTTGTAGCTGTCACAAGATTGTCTTGCAAATACATTTTAAAGCTACTAATAAATAATATATGTAGTTGCCAAAACATCTTGGAGATTTTTTACAAAATCACCGATTTAATAGTTTTGAAAACTGTCAAATTAGAGCATTACTATACGAATGAACGGATCCTGTAAGCTGTCACACTATAGAAACGAGACAGTTTTACGAAATCTCCTACGAAATCACCAAAAAACGTCTATGCTGCACACGTGTTAGAAGTATATTGCTTTAATACCTTTGACAGCTGTCAAACTACATTAGCAGTACAGAGAATTACAAGTTTTGTAGTTGGCGCTGCTGTTAATTAAATAAAGAAATGTAGCAACAGTTTCAGTAGCTTTAAAAGCTGTCAAGAAAGAACAGCTATAACTAGCAGCTATAACTGTTGTAGCTGTCACAAGATTGTCTTGCAAATATAATATGTGTAGTCCCCAAAACATCTTGGAACATTTTTTACGAACTGCCAGACTAATAGAGAACATTTAATTGACAGTTGAAACAGTTGTAGTTGTCGCACAATGTCGGCGAATTATTTTTACACATATAGGTCAAAATGTCTTACTAAATCAATAAAAATCTTTATTGTAACCATTGTTCTAGTACTTTTGACAGCTCTAAAAAACGAGTTATTATTGTGGTTGGTTGTCAGATAAAAAGGAAAGATATTGCTAACAGCTATTACGGTTATACATAGCTGTCATAGTGTATAAACGAGGTCGTCTTACAAGTGCAGCAGAGTTTTCTGTTATGAAATTAATGAAACCATTACAAGATAGGAGACTTTCAGTCTTCGCAATACAATTGGCCTTACAAATGCAGCTGTCAAAACGCAGTACATCTTATAACAGTAAAAGATTTAATGGTTTGGCAGGCTGTACAAACACTCTATGCTCCATCTGGTGAGGAAGCTGTCAAACTATGTCAACGAGATCTTCCTATGCATACAGTTGTCAAATTGTACTACATATATACGAATGTAATTATAAATATAGACGGGGTTTATAGTTATTACTGTTAACTGTTAACAGACAGAAAAAAAACATATTGTTAATAGTTGTGACGTGTGTAGTTGTCACAACATGCAACTTCTTGCTTTTTGCTAGTGGAGCTGTCACAAGTCTTGCCAACATTCGTTTTGAAAATAATAAACATTACTACTAATTTTTACGATTTTAAAACGACTAATTTAACAGTAATAATTTTGACTGCTGTCAAGCTATAGAAACACTGTAAAAATGGTGAGTTTTTTGGATACTAAATGTTATAGACCCTCAGATTAACAACAAAGATATTGTCAACTAATTTAACGGTTCTGGTTGGCACATTAGGTACAGAGATATCTTCTCCTATTCATAGAACAGAATACTTTTAAGACCTGTCAAATAATGGAGAACTGTCAGCATTAACTATTCGAAAGAGCCACGTATCTCGGGTAACACCATGACTATTTTAATTACTTAATTTAGTTTGTCTGAATTGTAATTTTTAAAACTTCTGTGAAAGTTGTCACATTATACAAAATAGAAAATATATTGACGTGTCCATAAGTTTATTATTATTAAACGTGTAAAAGTTGTTTTAGAGTAGTAAAAATGCATCTGGAATAAGGTTTCTCTTCTGCAGAGCACATGTGATTACATAAATTTAATATTAAAAAAATTAATATCTAATTTGAAAGCAGCAACGAATTTGTCAGAATTAATGCAGCAGTCACTACTAGATTCCACATCATTACGAAACACCAAATTGTCGTCAATACGTGTATCTATTCTTTAAACTTGTGTGTAATGCTACGAGATGTGAGTCTCTGTGGCTAAGGATGGCCTCACTTGGAAAATCTGAAGTAACCACATACCTACATATAAAATATGCTAATTGGATGGCCGGTATCCGTACAGAATTAACTTCTTTCAGATAGACTAATAACATTTTTCAAAGTACATATTTTGAACTTACTAGGAGTTCAAGTCTAAAATTACACGACTATATTCCTACCTAACTAAAATATACCTAACGAGAAGCTTCCGAACTTAATTACTTTTACTTGAGTAAACCGGCGAACTTCATCTCGCATTAATAGAGCGCTACATTCGTTCACAAGACAAACATAAACTAACTCAGAGAAAACTGCAAAGTAATTTACCGTAGAATTCAATGAGTACAAGTGCAACTATATTACACTCTACAAGTTTCATTTTCAACGCTTGTCCGTAACTCGATTTATGGAATTTCGGGCAGAATTCGAAGACGAAGAAAAATCCAAGCCAGACTTAAATTCGTTGCTTATCGGTGGAGCTGAGATCAAAGCCACCGATGGTGATGATAATAAGTAAGGGCGGATGTTAAATGACATTAGTAGAAGTTGGTTCGTACCTCTAAGTTGGTAACGTTACCGCATGACTCGAAGAAGGGAACGGATGGAAGGTAAACTGTCAGCTACCCGGAGTTGCAATTATTCCGGTTGCCGTTTAATTTACTACAACAGATACTAATTCCGGAAGTCGAGAGTTTGGAAAATGAAATTTAACACACGTTGGGAGTTATTAAGGTCGCAATGTATGATAAAATTAAACGTAGGTGCACAATGTGGAAAATACTGGCGTGCTTTGTTGTTGGTTCAACATCTCGTGAATTATTCAGAGATTCGTGAAAGCTTGTTTGTCTGTACGGCCGATTAAGTTTAGAAAGTCTTTCACGTAAAATGAATCTTATTTCGACGTTTCCAAATAAAGTTTACAAGTAGTGTTATCCAGTTACTAAATACCTGACATATGATTCCATTCCATCGCAACACACTTATCATTATTTTAAAATGGATCAAATATCTTCGCTATTTTTAACACAGTTGTTTGGTTGGGGATTTCTCTCATTGGATGAAGATAGCTGTTGTCACCACCCTCTACTAAGACTGTGTCATTTCCTTATATAGCTAACGTCACAGTGTCATCTTCAAGTTCAGTCAGCATGCCTGGTACATACTAACACGTTTGTCTGTCTAACTAGTCGAACTAACTCGTATAATTCTCTCTGTGTAATGATTGAGGCTTCTGCATATTCCACTTTTTTGCCTATCAAATATTGCTTCAGTTCACAAGTAATCATGAAGAGAGCACGTGTTCTAGCTATATGACCGCAGAATAACTTATTATAGAACACACTAAACACTTCAACCCACAAAACATCAACAAGTTTGAAGTAATCATCGATGCGTTTCGGCAGCAACGCTGTCATTATCAATTCAGTTTTCTTCCCCGATCAAGGTAGATTTTGCAATTTAGTTGTATTTTTGTACCTTCGATTGATTCTAGAAGAACTATGTTTATGCGTTCTGAATGTTAGGGCGTTAAGTACAAATAGTGTCATTTAGAAGGAACAACGAAAAAAAAAAATAGGCAGGACAAATTCACTTAATTACTTTAAGTAGTCCCCTGTATAACTAGTAAACGATGAGACACAAAATATAATAGCAACAATTCACGTCGAATAAAATACAAGAGTATTTTGCACGAGAGAAATTCCCATCGTTTTAAGCTGTCGTTTGACAAAGATGAGAAGGGAAGGTACAAAGTAATCCCACCGTTCTTTCGTCATCATCCTAAATCGTCCAGCATTAAATTTCACAAACGTATTTATTTTTCCTCTCGCGTTGCGGCGTTCATCTCCTTTCAAGGAAGAGCAAACCGCAGAGCAACACAGCACGCACAAACGTTGTACATAAAGTATATTTCTGTGACGTTTGTTTGAATAATCCTTCGCACTACTACAGAGACGGAGTTCTCCTCGTCTTCTCTCGCAAAACAGGACGAAGTAAATAAACAAAAAGCAGGGTACTTTATTCTCGCTGTTTACCAACCACTTTCCTGCATTAAAACGCCCTCTTCTCGTGGCCGCAAAAAATGAAGGAACCCTTTGCCCCATTTCACCAGATCATGGCCGGGGAGAACGTGAAAAGAGATACGACTGGGGACCTCTTCTTGCGTTTTGACCGTGTCGATTGCCTTATAAAAGGCTACAAGATATTATTACCGTTAATATTTAGATGTTGGGATTGTAGTAATAATAGTAATAATTGTCTAAAATCTATAGACCATGAGAGCAGTACACTAAATGGAAATGTTTTCTGAATAAATTTGCATTCGGTTGCCCAGTACATACTTCTAACTCTATTGTGTCTGTCGCACCAAAAATGGTTACGACATATAGGTAATGATCGCTAGTAGTTACTTCTGCTCTTCGAGAAGGATGCAACCAGACGAACAGAGTGTTGGCAACAAATTTGAGAAGCAAGCTTGTGAGTTTAAGTATTCGAAGAAAACCGACATTGGCACATGGTAGGTACTGACATACCTAAGAAACGAAAGTAGCTCCTACCACTGCGACTATCGTAATGCTCGCAAGCTATAAAAGACATAAAACACTCGAAAAACAAAGCTGCTGATGGCCAATCTTATTGCTAGTGTGTACCATAAATACATCACAATTTTGACAGCTTTAATAACGTAATTCATTTATCATTGTTAACCAGGTAGCAGGTATTATTCTTCTTAGGTATTATTATTGTTCCATAGGGTAGGCCCTAATGGCACCCATGTTGTAGCTATAGGTCTATTCAGCCGGCTTGTCAAACATCTTGACTTATACTGGCCTAAAATGCATTACAACAAGAATATGGCAAAATCCACAAAATCACGTAAATGTTTTTTTCTTTCGCATGATATAGTTCGGCTTCTCAAATTCCTGTCTGAAGAATTGGAACGTATGAGACATAATGCAAAACAGCATTACAGCTATACAATAACATTTTCACGATAGGTCATTTGGCCATTATGTCAATAGCTTATTTGAAAACATGAAGATTAGAATGGAGAAATTATAACGATGTGCTTACGGTTACCTTAATATGATTGGCTTTTTAAGAGGTTTACTAACAGGTTACACGAAATATTAAATCCTGCCTTTGCAAAACATTATCATTCAGGAGCAGTGGATTCATATCAAACTTGATGTTAAGAATAAAGGTTTAGTTTATTCTTGCGTTTTTAAGAAGTGCAAAACCTGTGGTTTTGGACCGGTGGGGAAATTTAAATAACTCTACGCAATTCGAGGAATTGCTTTATTAAAAATGAAGCATACTTACGACAGTAGAATTACAGTGGACAAAATATGAAACCCAAATCAACAAAACCTGTGACTGCTGATATCAAAAGCTTTGCTGTAGTACCAAAGATAATGATACTTATTCCTAGTCCAAAATGTGTGACCAATTTTTATGTTTTATCTTTAAATAGTGAAGCATTTGGCGTTTTTGGAAATGGGGTGGCAACATAGGCAAAATTATTAGCAGTGGTTTGAGCTAAACAAATTCCTTTCAAGCTAATTTTGTCTATCCAACCATCATTCAATGATACAGAACCGTCAACCAATTGAGGAAAGAAATATTGTACATTGTACCACCATTAATTTAGGCGTGCTTATACTTTTCCTTTCAGTGGTAGTAGTAGTAATACAGGCTTCCTTTTGTGCGAAGGATAATTGCTTTAGGAATAGTCACCTTTACAGTAACTACAGTGGCAAATTTACGCCGGTCAAGCAGCATAGAATTGAATTTTTGATATCCCAATCTTCACAGATGTATTATTTTAAGAGGACACCCACCCTTCAGATATACCAATAGGGTACAACAATCACCTTGAGCGTTTTGTTTTGTAAAATCCCCAGTTTATTGATATGGGGAAAGATCGACCCAACGCGGATTTTTCTAATCAAAATCATCTTTATTCTGACGACTAGTCCACTTTTACTAAATCTTATTTTCCGTACATTCTCAGCTCAAGTTCTTAAACTTGCATTTAAAAGATTTTCCTATTACAAAAACGAATACCAAAATCCTAGCACCACAGGACAGAAACGAAACGAGTTTACGAACTTAATTATTTTTTTATCAAATGTGTTAATCGCTAGGTTGAATAAGAGTGCTCGTTTTTCTCTGCCAACAGACCCGTTCACACTTAAACGCTCCTTTTTTTCGCCTTTTTCTCGTTTTCATCAGTGCGGAAGTAATATTTTAAGTACGTGGGTGGGCGTCTTGTCGGAAACTCCAACAGCTGATTTCACTTTATTGTTAATGTTAGGTAGAGTAGTAGCATAGGTCTTCGTTCTCAACCCCAAACTTTCCGTAAATGTTGTACAAGCGTATTTATACGATCATATTTAAATTTTATAAATTTAAAACAGCAAATAAATTAAAAATTTTAAATCTTAAACATCATTTCACATTGATCAATTTCTAGTTCTACTATTATATTACAGTTCTAATAAGCACCCTTAGCGCATAATCAAGTACACTATTACTGAACATCACATGTGGATGACGCAACGGACGTGTTATTCTAAGCGAGTATGCGCCTCTGTGGCATCCCGTGAGAACTCCCAAGTCATGATTTCCGTACGGAAATTCAATTCGCTAATCAAATATCCAGATGCATGCATGTACGTCAGCTACAATACAACATGTCGACCTCTGAAATCAATATTTAATGTGGAAGTACACAGGTCGAGATGGGTGTGGATGTTTTGCATTATTGTTACATGGATGCAACTGTATTAACAACGGATGGTATATGGAAACCTTAGTCTGCTATCGGTGTTGCAATTTTGGTTTTACACACGATAAAGTCGAATCACGATTTTAGTTAACAACCAGCTTACTACATAGATTTAAACGTCTCCTACTCTGGCAGTAAGTATGGTAGATATATATATTTTGTCTCAGAAAGTTGCAGGAGCCTCTTAAATTTAAACTTGTTAAATTGCAATACATCCAATCACTAAACACCAGAAGTTTGTTACATGACTTGACTCAAGAAGTGACTTATAGATTCAGATGCTGAAATGAATTGTGGAGTAAGTTGCAAGATAAGAAACCTAATCATAAATTAGTTCACCAATAATCGTATTATGGTCTTACAGTATGAGTCAGAAAATGATGATATAAGCCAAAGAATGAATGGGCCAAAGTGTCCCTACACTATATGTAATTGCGACTAATTGTGTGCTCATGAATATCTTGATTTGTAAAATGTCAAAAGTCTGTATGAAGGTCTGCAATTTCACAGCAAAACTGATTTATTCTTCAAAACAATCATTCTTTGCATGAATTGTTCTTGCTTGTTTCCAGTGTTGCAATATTGAAGACAACTTCACTTTTGAGAACATCTGGTAAGAATTCTTAAAATGGAAAAATCCCAATCCAGTTTCTGCTCACTAAGGGTTACCAACATTCTGAAGCACGTGATGATTAGTAAACGTGTATTGTGGCGAGTGTGAATGTATCAATGTTGATTAGAGCTAGAGCTCTTCATTTTATAAATTGTGGTTTGATCAGCCAAAGCTACGTTGATCTGTCAAGAATGGGCTTTCCAACAATAGTTTTTCTTTCTAGCAGGTTGTAGTCATAAATCCATTTCTAGTATATCCTCATTAAGTCTAAAATTGTTCACTTGTCATTATCACTATAATTGCGCAAAGATCGATGAAAAAATAAATCCAACCTATCCGAAGAAGTGAGAAACAAACAAATTCAAAACAAATAAAGGTGTTAGACAGGGTGATGCACTACCAGCGACTTTATTTAACCTAGCTCCAGAATATGTGACACGAAACATAAACAAACGGACGCTAAGAACAAGAGACAGTCAAATAGTAGCAAATGCGGACGATGTTGTGGTCATAATAACACGGAAAGAAATAATCGTCAAACTGGTACAATAAGTAATTAAAGAAGGAGAGGAATTAGGTTTAAAAATCAACGAAACAAAAACGAAACTGATGAGACTTGGGAACAAAGCCAAAGATAATAAAAGTATTGCAATAGAAGAGAGAAATTGTGGCAGCAAATAGAGTATTTTATGCCAATAAGAAGCTTCTAAAAAGTAGGAATCGTGCTAATAAGACTAAAATAACTATATAGAATACTTTAATAAGGCCAGTACTAATGTATTCAGTGCAAACGATGACAATGACTAAGAAAGATGAAGAAAATATAAGAATATTCGAATGGAAAATACCAAGAACAATAATGGGCCCAATCAAGCTCGCAGATAATAAATTTAGATTGAGAATAAACACAGAACTACAAGAAGCAATCAAGGGAGAAAATATTGTAAAAAAAAATAAAACGACAAAGAATAAAGTGGCTGAGGCATCTTTGGAGATCAGGAGAAGACGCTGTAATCCATTTATTATTGAACTGGAAGCCAGCCGGATATAAAAGAAGGGGTAGACCTAGATCGAAGTGGTTGGAAGAAGTAGTGGAAGATCTAAAAAGGACAGGCGTTAATAACTGGCAGGAAAAAAACAAGGAATAGGAAAGCCAGAAGATATAAAGATTTTGCAATGGGGACCAATCCAACCCGTATTAATTTGATTTAGAAAGCTTTCCGAAGCGATGTTGCCCCTCAATGGGGTGTTTAGCCATATATATCTGAAGGAGGGGATGACTCCCAAAAGGCCAAATACACGACCACACAGGCGACTCAGAAAGTTTCTGAGGCAACAGCTCAGTCTAGAGATGAAAACTGTAGTGTACCACGATACAGGGTACTACGAAAAGTTCTCGCAAAACTCCTATGAACATAGTATTGTATTCTTGTTTTGATCTTGCAAATTGAAGTTGCTTCTGAGTATGTTTTCTGTTGTCATGTAGCCACCAGAAACAGTTTTAGCAACTTCTAGAAATCGGTTCAGGATCTGTCTATGGTCATTGAGTGACATCTCTTACTCGTAAATTGTCTATTTTATTTGATGTGATCGTAGCTGTTTAAGCTTTCTATGATACATCAACATCACCCCAAAATCAAACTTGACGTATAGTATCTCAAGGAAAGCTTGGCAGTTAGATCAAGTTTTTTCTTCATGCAAGCTGTTTCAAATGTTCTGTACACAAACCTGGATCTGTGCTTTTCAAAGTGTTTGATACATCCACAACCAGTAGAAGATCTCTGACAGAGGTACCGTCTATTCAGAATCATGGATAGTATCCATCGCTACTGTAATACAAGAGGAGGTCCTTTGGGCGTTGCTAAACTAACCTGCTGCATAATCAAAAAAAAACCAGCGGTGGTACTACAACTTTCGTCTACAGCAACATTGTAGGTTTCAGGTCCATCATTTTACCACACATTTCTTTACAGGTCCAGATGGCACTCCTGGTTGTAGTCGACACGTATTCCATGTCTAATTTTTATATCAGTACCTACCACCTTTTCTAGTCTTCGGAAATCTTGATGGGTCAAGAGGTATACGGCCATATCTGCTCACAAGAAATGCTGCTTTCTATATATTTTTTACATTTTGGCAAGATACTTGACCTTCTTTAAGAGTATATTCAAAAATATAATATGTCAATGAGATCATGATACAGGGTGCGGCAAAAATATCTAACGGTTTTAAAGTAAAATCAATATAAAAATGAAAAGTGATAAAAATTGTTTTATTGCTTATTACAGAAGGGAGTATATGTAAATTAATGAAAATGACATCAGAACAACCGATTTCGTCCGTTTAAGATCTGAAGATAATCTCCTGTAAATGATGTCCTTCTTCGAACAAGCATTCTTCCGGTCTTGCTGAAGTTGTCGAACACCTTCTGTAATAATGCAGGAGATAGGTTGGCGATTTCTTGGCCTATGGCCTCCTTAAGTTCGAACAGTGTGTGGGGTCTGTTTGTATAAACTCTTGCTTTTAGGAATCCCCACAAGAAAAAATCACAAAAAATGCTAAGGTCTGGCGAGCTAGGTGGCCACGCAATGTCCCATAAACCTAAGATGACTCGGCCTCCAAACTTACTCCTCAATAAGTCAATCACCTTATTGGCTGTGTGGGCAGTTGCCCCATCCTGCTGGAACCACAGCTTCCTGGGCACTAAGCGATTTCTCTTAAGTTCAGGGATCAGCAAGTTCTTCAACATTAAGAGATAACGGTGGTAATTAGCCGTAATGGTTCGACCATTCTTTTCAAAGAAGTATGGCCCAATGACACAACCTTTCGTTGTAGCACACTACACAGTAACTTTATCACTACGCAGATAACGTTCATGCACCTCTTGGAGATTTGTAGCCGACCAATAACGAAGGTTCTGTTTGTTGACGTAACCGTCAAGATGGAAATGTGCCTCGTCGCTCATCATCAAAATTTGTTCATCAGTGCTTAAGTCAAGCACTTGTCCTGCAAATGTTATCCGGTTCGCATAGTCGTTAGGGTTTAACTTCTGGAGAATTGCCAATATGAAAGAACGTCTCGACAACAAACGCACGCTACTCAGCCTACCACAGCTGCATGATTATTAATAGTGTCCACGAGTGGGCTGTGAGATGCGCCTATCTCTACCACCCTCCACCACCTACTCAGATCTTAATCAGACGAAATTGGTTGTTCTGATGCTATTTTCATTAATTTGCATGTAATCCCTTCTGTAATAAGCAATAAAACAATTTTTATAACTTTTCATTTTTATGTTGTTTAGACTTAAAAACTACCAGATCTTTTTGCCACACCCTGTATAACAATTAATTCTAATTTTTTTATATTACAATAATTGGATGCGAAAACACAAAACTACACAGTAACATCTGGACGTTTATTTAACAAACGTTGAGAAGACAAATTAGTAACATTCGTGCATCTCACGCGAAGATGCCTAATTTACGTCTCTCATATCCTCCGGCAATTAAACTAAAAGTACTCAAGGACGTCAGAATAGTTTTTTTTTTACCACGAACTCACCTTGCCTTACATTTTACAGTACCCAGGTTATTTATAAAATGTTATCTTGTACACGTACGTTTTAGTGCACGAAAGCAACGTATGTTTGTTTTAATTAAAATAATTTAGGTCGGAGATAGAGCTTCAGCTACTACAACTTCTACCCAAGCACGAAGAGCGTAATATAAGAAACCAAGAATACAATATACGATGTATTTAGATTACGTTCGCACTGTAATACCTTGTTTTGTATTCCTATAATGTGCAGGCTTTAGTAATAAGCTTCGGATTAAAGAAATTTGCACAATAATAAACTCTATACTTGATAGGTCCTATCTAATACACAAATGAGTTTATACGGCTAAATTGAGTCAATTTGACGCGTTAAATATGTCCACTTTAACCAAATTTAATGCATTACAATTGCACTAACATCTCTACTACCGGTTACAACTCAAACTACGTTAAAAAGAAAACTATGTCGTTCCGCAATGCGAATGACCAGTAATGTCCCTGTAGAGAGTAATAATTGTCCACCCAGTTCGATGTCGGAACGTGTGAGATACCTGCCCACTGAAACTTTGGATTTGGCCGTCTATGGTCAGGGTACGCGGGTGGCTGAAACACTACTTCGGATGCAATTTACGATCGGCAAGGCTTAAGGTCGAAATTTATCCTCTAGCCAGTGGAACTCGGTCCATTGGACACCGAAGAGATCCACCTTTTATCTTGATTATTAACGTCGGACTAAGGTAGTATTTTTTGTCCGGTACCTGGCGCTGGCACTCAGATAAGCCGTATGTGTTATCATGTCGGATAGTTTGTAAGGAGAATGTAAAGAGGATATATATTTCTATCGTGGAGCGGTAAGTGTGAGTAAGAGTTGCCGAAACTTTGATATAATTGAAATTTACTAAAACCTTTCAATTAGTTTGGTTAAAGTTATATAGCTTTTTGGAACAAAATATGTTCAAATTGTACCTGGAATATAATTAGCCCGTTTGTTGCCCATTGTTCCAATAATCGAACATGCAAGTTTTTACAGGTTAGGGTAAATTCAGTGATAACCTACACTTCTTCGTAGGTTACATCTTGTCAATTAGGCAATATATAAAGTGCATTTTGCATGTTATAGTCTTAGCGTGTAATATATTGTTGTGCGGAGAAATTATAGTGACACATTTCGTCCTACTGAGGATGGCGTATAAAAAGTAAGTTTTTATTAGTACTTATTTTACGAGTTTTGGTTTAATTTTAACAGATATTTAATGTAAATAGATGTATAAACTAGGCATAATTATTGTTTTGGTATTATTACATAAATGAACAACGATTTTAACAATTTTATTAACAAGTTCCAATTTTGGAACAATGGGCATGAAAGGCTACAGGTAATTTTTCTGTATTCTAGATTTTATACCACTGAAGAATTGGCACAATTATTGGAAGATGAGGACTTCTGGAAGGCAGTCGATTTTATGACTCCTCCAAATGATGGACAAGATAGTGCAGAGGATAGTGGCGATGAAAATGGCAATATTGCCAATATAAGTAATTTGAATGGTCTAGAGCTTCAATCTCAAGTATTAACCAAAGTATCTCATCACGGGCGTACATTTAGTATTGGAGAGAGTAGTGACAGTGGTGACGAATATAATATACCTTTAATAGAACTACAAAGAAAAATTGTCAACTCCAAACAAAGAAGATGGACGAAAGACACCAACTCAATACCAACTTTTCGAATATTTTCATTTTCTGTTCCAAATGATCAAATTCTGGATGATATAGTGGGGTGCATCGAATTATTTTTTTAACGATTCCATGATACAATATTTAAAAAATATGACAGGTTTATACGATGCTCAAAAAGGAGAACATAATTTAGATATTACCGCTAATGAGATTCGTTGTTTTATAGCAATTCTTTTATTATCTGGTAATGCAGAAGTGTCTAGATGGCGAATGTGGTGGGAAGTGAATAGTGAATCATGTAATGCGTCTGTACTAAATGCTATGAGAAAGAATAGGTTTGAAAAATTAAAAAGGTATATACATTGTGCAGATAATACCAACCCTCCTGACAATGACAAATCTCTAAAGGTAAGACCCTATTTTCAGAAATTAACCCTAGAACGGTAACATAAACATTCACGACTTGAATGGTAACATCGGGTCATATGCGACCCAATCAAAAATTTCGCAGTTTTTTACATATTTTATTAATGTATGCAATTATATTGTTAAAGCGCTTTCTATACGTAGTAATACAACACAGGAAAACGATAAATCTGTCTGAATTATAATGCAATTACAGAAAAATGTTAAACATGGTAAATAGTACATATGTATGTAAACAGCAATAAGCATCATAAATAATTTTATTGTTTGGTAAATATATATGAGTAACGCAAAAACTAAACTATAAAGTAACCAAAAATAGTATTGAATACATAAATTACAACACAACTTCATTTATACAGTGCTGGCAAATTGCTTGACGATGTTCGGCACAGAGCACGTTTTTACAAACAACACATACATCTTTTCCTTTTCTATCTTTCGAACTTGGACATATTCGACAACGTCCTCGTTTCGGAGGTTGTTCATGAACTGGTTGACATAATACTGCTTGGTTTTCACCTAGGATATCCATCATATCATATTTTAATGAACGCGGAAGATTAGTTACATTTTGTAACCTGTTGCGAATATGCGGTCTAACAAGATTTAAGGCAACATTCTTTAAAAAATTACGCCTTGAAATAGGTTTTGCTGTTCCATTATTCCTTACAGTATTTTCTCTGAAGATAATATAAGCATTTATTCCAGCACCGTCTAACATACCATAGAAAACTCGGAGGGGCCAGCGTCGTGTTTTACGAGTAACTGTTTTGGAGTGACAGAGTTGGTCATAAGTATCAACTCCACCCTTTTTTGAATTGTAAAACAGTACAATTTCAGGTTTCTTCGTGTCATTGTCTGTAATACCGCTGCTATGCAGGCTAGATAAAAGAAGTACTGTCTTATTTTTCTTTGGTGAAAACGAAACAAGAACTTTATTAGGATCATAAACAAAGTTTGTACTTGGAATTTCAGATGTGGGTTTCAAGAAACTTGGAGGAATATCTGGCTTGTTTTTCCGAAGAGTTCCAACCATTGTTAGTTTCTTTTGCAGGAGCTTTTCAGCTAGTTGCGAAGAAGAAAACCAATTGTCCATTGTGACATTTCGATTCGTGCCGTATAAAAATTCACATAACTTCATTACATAATATACTGGCAGTGGCTCATCAGATTCACGATGTTCTTTCCCCACGTACGGTATTGCTGATGACATGTATGCCGTTTTCGCATCACATAGCATAACAAGCTTTATACCGTATTTGTCCGATTTACTGGGTATATATATTTTAAAAGGACATCTACCCCTAAAACTTAATAGTTGCTCGTCTACTGTAACGTATTCACTTGGCGTATAATTCTTGGTACAATTTTCAATAAATTTGCTAAATATTTGTCGTATTGGTGCAAACTTATCATTTCTTCTTCTTTCAGCCCGTGTTTCCTTATCATCAAAACGAATGCAATTTAATAAAAATGTAAACCGTTTTTCTGACATAGTTGCTCTAAATGTCTTTATTCCGAACTCTTTAGACCAAAGTTCTTCGGTGTTTAAATTATTTGAGCTCAGAGCGCCACTCAAATATAATAATCCAAACAGTGCGTATATTTCATTGTTCTCCGTAGCATGCACAAATCTCTGGTTTTTATATCTAGGCGCCTGTCTTGCAATTTCTCCATTTGTATTTGTAACTATGCCGGTTATAATTTCGTCACCAAAGAATAGCTTCCAGGTTGATAATTCGTCTGTCGCATTTCTAGCTAATCCTATCGGACCCGGTAAGCGCAAAACAATATTTTTTTGTAGTGTTCTACTGGTCTTTGCTATAAATGGCGAGTCATACCACTTATACTTGTTTTTACCAAGAATGATATTTTTACCCTTTTTACACGGCGGTTCATTTACAGTTTCACTCGCTTCAGTTCTGTGATCTTCATTAGTGTCTATTTCATCGGATTCATCGTCATCGGTGTCGCGCATAACTTCATCTTCATTTTCGCTAACTTGTTCGTCACTGTCCTCCAAATCGGTTTCACACTCTTCATATCTCCTTGCTAACTCATCTAGTTCACTTTCAGTTAAAACCTTTCTTGTAGAAGCCATTTTTAACATAAACTAGCAATTAACTTCGGTAAAAAAATTGGTGCATTAAAGGTAACACCGGGTCAGAATGACTTTAATAAGCTATATTTTCTGTAATTTTGACCAAAATTCCACAATTTTCACACAACCTACTTAGTTTTGTTAGGTTATAAGGTACACCGAACCAAACGACGCTACTTGCACTAGGTTATGAATTACAACACATGCGTGATATGTCTGGGTCGCCCACAACCCGATGTTACCGTTGTAGGGTTAAATGAAAATTGTCCTCAATATGGTTATTAGCCCGAACAAATAAGCATAGATGAAAGCATGATTCCATATTTTGGTAAACGTGGTGCCAAACAGTTTTTGAAAGGAAGGCCAATAAGATATGGATATAAAATGTGGTGCATGTGTGAATCGTCAGGCTACCTCTTGCAATTTGGACCATATATCAAGGACAGACATATACTAAATTTGATTTGGGTGTCGGTGGTTCTGTCGCAACAAAATTGGTAAACATATTGCCGGCAAATACACCTTTCAAGATATATGGTGATCGTTTCTTTTCATCCCTAAAACTAGTAGCCACATTAACTGAAAATGGCATAGGCTATACCGGTACTATAAAATCTAATAAAATAGAAAAATGCCCTACTATACCAGAAAACGATATGAAGAAGAAAGAGCGTGGTTACTACGATTATTGCACAGATATAAATAATAACTCTACTGTGTCAAGTTGGAATGACAACAGAATAATTGTGCTTTTAGTTAGTTCGTGTGACAGTTGCCTGTACGACCAACGAATAGATGGGTCTCAAAAGAAATGAAAAAATTACCAGTCACTCAAACAAAAAATTTTGTATTACAATACAATAAATTTATGGAGGGTGTTGATAGAATGGACGAAAATATAGCCAATTACAGATTGACAGTAAGATCAAAAACGTGGTAGTGGCCTCTCTTTGCTTTTGGAATCGATATGGCTATGGATATAATCCCTATATAATAAAGATTTTGTAAATTTACATTATTGTATTTTTTTGTAACAAACTTTCCTCTCTCGTAGGATTTTTTAATTAATTTGGCCATAAAAGTTTATGCACCCTTTCTTGCCCATAGTTCCAATTTTGGAACATGCTGTAATTTGTTTATAAATTTAAATTTTCAACAAATATATTATTTGTCTCTTCTTTCCACTACTATGAATTCACAAAGACACTAATTACACTGGGGAAAATTTTAAAACTTGTTTTTCCTCCCTGGAATGATTTTGGCTGGATTTTATATATTTTGGCCTGCTGAATCCGGATCTGGCCTCAGATTTTCGATATCAGCCTTCAATGATGAGGGAGGAACATATGTTTTGAGATTAAGAAAAATTTAATAAAAACCCGTTTTATTAAATTAAAAAAATTAAAAACTTATAATACATTTTATTAACAGTTAGTTTAGATACAGTACTAACATTTTTAAGTACTTTTGGATAAATTTAATATTTATTCCTTGACGTCTTTCCTAGATGTGTCTCGTATTAGGGTCCAGCAATAGTCGGCTAACATATTCGGGCTCCACTTTCCTGTATACCTTTTCTCTATGGAGGCAATCTCTTGGTGAAATCGTTCTGCATGCTCATCTGATACCGCTCCTAAATTTTCAGGAAAAATGTCCAAATGCGAATGGAGAAAGTGAAGTTTTAATGAGATGTTGCATTCAAAAATATGACAGGCCGTGAGTTCTTCCACAAGTTCGTGATAATTTTCTGATTTATTATTTCCAAGAAAATTGTTGCAAACACTTTCAAATGCATTCCATGCCCGAGTTGCATTGTCATTTAAGATTTGCCTGAAGTTCGCATCTTTAAACAATTGTCTAATTTGGAGGCCAACAAAAATTCCTTCCTTAATTTTGGCATCACTTATACGTGGAAATTTGTCTTTTAAATACTTGAAAGCATTTTCTTCCTTATGCTTATAATGTGAAGTGGAGGTAAATATATTGTTTTCTTTTTGAACTAATGGTTCTCGGGTCAAATTTTTAACGCCAACTTCTATTGTTTCACGTGGAGGCCAAACCTTCATTTTTTAATGTGTGTCTCTTGCACGGCTGTTCCACTCACATAAAAAGCAACAGTATTTTGTATAAACTAATTGCAGTCCTGTCAACCACCACTTTTAAATCTGCACATATGTTCCATTTGTGGTCATCGTACTTTATACAGCTGAGTAAATCTTAAGATTGTCATATGTTTCTTTCATATTTACCGAATGATCTACAGGAACCGATGGATGCTCGTTTCCATTAGGAAGTAAAACAGCTTTTAGACTTGTTTTACACGAATCTATGAACAGTCTCCATTTATCGGGCGTATATGGTAAGTTCAATTCGATTAGATTTATGAATACCTTTCAGTCATCCCGTCAATGTTCTCGAACTGCAACGGACTTTTGGGGCCCACGATTTATATTCAACGCCAACGTTGCATCCAAAGTAAAGTTCATAAGCCTTTTTTGAAGATATCGATTTTTGGAGCGCTTTCGCGGTAACTTCGCCACAAATATAACAGAAGTTATCGGCTTTATTAACGCAAATTCGCATTGACATTTTTATACTGTTTTAAACAAGCACGTAGATCTAAGTGATAATATGAATAGATGTTTAAATAAGCCGAGTCGACCCTTCCAAGAATTCTGAGGCTAATATGAACATTTGGTGTTAGCAAAAATTTCCAAAACAAGAAAACTTGAGTAAAAACGGGTTAGACATGGGAGGTTGTCGGCCGATTATATCGCAGAATGGTCACTCAAAAGGCGCTTTTTCATTTATGCCTCAAAATCCATTCCCAACCAACGTACGCGTGGGTGGTGGGAGATTCTCCTGGTCAACCAACGTTAAATAGCTTGGAGTTACTCTCGACACTACTTCCGATACTGCTGTCCTACGTGCGAGGTCTGTCCTGTATTCGTTGCTGTGCAGAAGAAGCTCATTGAGCCTAAATCTGAAACTCCTCATTTACGTCACATAGCTCTCAGGTCAATACTAACAACTTATGGGTAATTGACATGGTCCAACGGCTCGAAAACTTAAACTCAGACATTTAGCGTGCTCCAAAATCGCGTTTTCCGGATGATCGTCAAAGCTTCGCTGTTTGTTACCAACGACCAAGAACTTATCGAGAGCTAGATATCCCAATCTTGACTACTTACGCGAGGACGCTGGCCTAATCTATTCTTGGAAGGGCCCATCGATATGAGAATTTGTTGGTTCAGCACCTTGGGAAGTTGGAACATAACAGGCTGTCACCGTTGGTGGGAAAGGACCTTTAACAGCGCTAATCTTCAATCTAGCCACCACCTCTGCAGTCCGTTTAACATCTATAGTTACTTGGTCGGATTGAACCGCTGTCATTAAGATACAAGAAGGCTAAAGATTATCTCATCCTGCCTTGGGGAAATCGAGAACCTCAAAGTTCTCTAAAATTTCTTATTCTATTAAGAGAGTTGTAAAAATTGTGTAGTTCCCGGAACGGATTCTAATCAAGTTCTATTTAGTAACTATTATATATTTCTTCTCATATATTGCTTCTTGATTATTTCATGCCCTTTTTTTCACTGAGCCCTTACTACAAGAGGACCAGCGACAATATACTACAACCAGCAGAAACTTCATTTTGTATTCCGTAAAAAAAATAAGCCGAAGCGAATTTTATATTAAAACTTTCCTGCACGAAACGAACAAACGAAGAAGAACCTTCCATTTTTATTTTGTTTCGCCTATTTTATAGCGTGCACTTTGTATTTTAAAAGAAGTTATTACCGCCGAATATATTAAAGACGCCCGCCTCTAACATGCACGTTGTTGACTCCTTTCACAAAACTTGGGTCTCGGTAAACTACTCGGAGTGCTACGTAGAACGTTGTGCCGGCGAATTCTCGTCTTTATGTGCTCAAGATACAACGCAACTTATATTATCGTACGTTCTATCTTCTTAGAAGGTTCATCTTTCCGAGTATGGTGTATATTTATACATATATAGTCTGTGTACAATAGGAGAACGCGGAAATCCTAAACAGAAATCCAATTTCAAGTTTGCAGCCGTCTTGTGGTAAATATGCCGTTGATGGAAATGTAGGCAAACCAGAGAACAGAGGGACGGCCAGATTTGCATTATACAGAACAAACGGTCCTTCTGGAAACCGATTACACTTATTGAAGTGGTTACTGTCTCCGTCATCCACATATTTATCCACTTGCGAAGTTCTATGTTCAAATGAAGCACATATATTCGAGATATATGCACATTGACAAAGTGCATTTAGAAATTCGGAAACATGAGGTAATACATGACTATTCTGATCGATCTCCTAACGATAAGGAAGTCCCTCCGATTCTACTACCGACAAGAAGTTTAGCAACAATCAGAAAGAAAAATTAATAAACTTCTCGCTCCAAGAAGCATCTGTATAGTTACAAACAGTCCCAGTATAAGCACGTGTTAATGTAATATTACGCTTAATTAATACTAATTATAAGTTATTTTTAGATCTTAACATGTTTGACACTGTTAAACACATAATTAGTAGTACTTAATTTTAGAGTGGCGATCATTCATGTTATGAATTAGTCAATCGTTGACTCTTGCCTCTATTAATAGAGTATTATTAATGTTGTATGCCGGATGTTCTAGTTTTGTAATATAAGCTTTTTAATATTGCTATTTTAAAGAAATTTTACCAAAGAATTCTTTTCGCTGTTCTAGTAACTTTCATAATTCTATTCTGTAATATATTTCAACTTTTCAAATTTATTCCTGACCACAGCAATTATGTGTTTGTAGTCAAGAGTTTAATTTTAATACAATTCAGGCAAAATAATATAAACAAACAACATCCCCCTGTACATGCCTGTTTCATGACCATTTCAGTAGCAAAGAACCTTTTTCGTTTTAGGGAAGAAGAAAAAATCACATGGGGCTAAATCTGGGCTGTAGGGCGGGTGTTCCAGCAGAAGAGCCCCTGTGGATGCTAAAAATTCGCGAGTAAAGATGGCTGAATGCGTTGGCGCATTATTATGCGGCAGCAAATTCCTTTTGCCCCACAACTCATCTCTTTTTCGTGCAATCTGTCGTCGCAATGTCTTCAGGAGCTCAAGATAGTAGGCAGCAGTTACAGTTTGCCTCTTGGGCATCCGGTGTTTTCAAATGATGCCTTTGGAGTCGAAAAATGTTGTAATGGTGGCCTTCACCTGCGATTTGGACATGCGCCCCTTTTTGGTTCTTGACTCCCCAGGTTTTGTCCATTCACAACTCTGACGTTTGGTTTCTGGATCGTATTGGAATATCCGACTCTCATCACCAGTAATCACACGATGGAACATTCGCGACCATGTGGTGGATAGCAGTGTTGCCATGAGGACCGCAAAAAAACTTTTCCGGATACTTAATTGTCAGACCTCGTATAAGATCCACTGCACATGCAAATTTTGAAACACAATTTCGACTAAAACTATGGCAATGAAGCAGCTCAAACAAACATAGTAAATGAGACTAAAAGTAAAGTTTTTGAATAGAAAACAGTAGCTGGACAAAGGCAAAGAAAGAAATCAAATTTAAACACAACCTTTAGTACAGTTATAAATGTAGAGCTTAGAAGCGTCACGCTATGTGCACATTTGTACATGAATGGGCTAGAACGAAATGCTATAGAAAGTTATGTTGTTAAATATTAAACGACTAAAGATATTGATAAAATGAAAGCTAAAAAACTCAAGTTTAAAGTAGTAAATGAGTAAGTTAGTGCATTGGTACAAAACAATTACCAAACCGTTGTTTGTGAGTTCTAACAGTTAACCATAACAACGGCCGTAAATAAAAAGGAAAACAAGTGAGAAAAAACTCAAAAGCGAAGCAAATGGGAAGGTAGATAAATAGGAAAGGAAATAGACGAAAAAATAGACGTGCACTAGTACATCGAAGTGTAATAACCTAAGGATTACAGGTAGAGACAAAAGCAGAATAATAGCAGCAGAAATGAGATTTCTGATAAAAATGCAAGGAATTGCAAGAAATGACAGATCCTGAAATCGGTTAAGGTAGTCATCGTAAAGCGGTGGCTGTCTTGGCTAGGGCATTTGCACGAAAATAGACCATTGAAGCAAGTATATGAAGCCAGAGCACAAGAAAAAGAAACAGAACAGATGGATCTAGAATAAGTTGGAAAGAACAAGTACTATTTCAACTCTAATATTTTCCTGATGTGTCCTTCAATCCTCATTTGGAAAGAGCATACTACACTTGCTTCTATCAATACGCATTTACTTCTAGCAGGATATAACTTAATTTACTTATTACTTAGTAATATTTTTATGTGAATTACTAATAAGATGTAGTAGCTATTACAAAGACGTGGATGCCCTGATACGCTAAGAATGCCGTAGTCATCTTTGAAAGCTTTAAAAAGGATGACCAATGTAGTAATGTCGTCTATAAATCAGACTGCAAAGACTGTAACAAATGGGTCAAACTAAACAATATTTAAAGAAACAACTCAACAACTCAAAATTCTTTGTCTAAGCACTCTAAAGACAGACTTAACCTTTTCGCAACCATGGTATCCATCTATGTATATATGGTTAGTCATCCATGTCTATACCAGGATATCTGCATATGGATATTATGAGCTTTTATCCGTATGTGGATACTCTGATGATGATGAAAACGTCAAAATGTCAAGTTGTATAATAAATAGATGTTGTAGAGTGATGTACGGTTCTGTGTTAGATCTATAACTTTCTTGTACAAAATGGAAGTAGACAATGGAAATGAAACTGGAAGTGACACTATCTATGAATTAGGGGATGATATCTATGAATTAGGGGAGACGATAGAGACTTCGGTTAGTCTTCGACAGTCTATGAAGAAGATGTAGATCGGGTGCCATTCGATGATTGGACACTGCTTTCAGACTCTTTTGCCGATGAATTGGTGAAATTGATTACAAAATTCGCTGCAGACTATACATTTCACCCTGCATTGGGTTGTGAGGAATGGAAAAATGCATCAACATCCTTTGAAGCGTTTGCTTCACCACAAATTATATTTAGACTTTGCGAATGGACAAATGAACGGGCAACAATGCATTTTACAGACAAAAATCGAAAGCAAACAATTTGCGGGTTGCTTTTGGTGCCTATTGCTAAGAAAGGAATATATTCTTCCATCGTGTTCTATAAGTTGTAATCGTGACATATGAGTCAATACTGAAATTTATTCGATTTGTACTTCCTTCTGCTGGTCGAAGATCAGCACCCTTCAAAAGATTGGAAATTTTGTTTTAATATGCTGAGAGAAAATTTTCTGTTAACAGTCGATCTCGGAGAAACATTTGACCCAATTTTTACTTACCCAAAGTACTTAACTCGCGGGTACGATTAGAGCAAACCAAATTTATCAGCCGTGTTTTGCAAAAAAAATATGTTACTCTTAGTTAGACTTAAGGATAAGAACGATATGAAGAAAATAAGGCTGACGTAGCGAAAGTATGCTGCCATGAAGTGCTCATAAAGTACAACGAGTGATACAGGAGACTTCAAGTTTTAAAACCACCCCAAAAGAAATACCTCTACAATTACGTGTAGGTCTATTTTTTAGGTAGATCTTTCGAAAACGAAAAACTAACAGCCGCTAAGAAAAGTTTGTCGGTCGTTTGGAAAAAAAAGGTGTAAGGAAACTGATCCGAAAAGCCTGTTTTGGATTGGAAAAAAAAGAAACATCTTTTTAATTTAACCAAGAAAATTTGGGGTTTTCGGACTACGTTTAGTACAATTTTTCAAACATTTTTAAAGGGCATTCTTGGTATAGGGAAGGCTATTCGGGGCAACATATATGTACATATGGTTGAGAACGTGTACCACTGACTTATGTAGGTTAAAGTAACTGCTTTGGTAAGCGTCTATTTCCAGATTATCTAAAAGTTACGATAATGAAATCGAAATTTAGATCGACAGCCCTGATCTTCCAAAAGCCGACATTTTTGCAAAAGCGATCACCAAAATATATGACAATTGATGCAATAATGAGGAGATTATTGGAAGATTGAGAATTTGCTGACTTGTCCAAAGCCCTTGATAGAGTTACAGGAAGGAATTAGAATCTCCACTTTCCCAAAAGTACCTGCCCCGTGTTTGCATGTGCTGCATTCAAAAGTCTCCTTTGAAAACAATTCAGATATTGAATTGAAACAAATGATAATTGATAAATTATAAGATAAACATAATTTTGATCTTGAAAACACTAAGCTTTTAAAAAAGGACAGTAATAAAGATAGGTCAAAATATTATATAGTACAGTACCAATTTAGAAAATACAGTTATAATTCGAACAATCAAAAATGACAATTTAAGTCTTGTTTGAAACTAAATCCTACTTCAATTACAAACGAAGCCACAACCTTTAATGTAAGAATAATGCAATATAAAATTGCAAGGGGAAACGATAAATTAAGGTTATTTCGTTGCCCTCGACAAAGGAACGTTAAATTTCCGAGTAGATCATCAATTTTTCACCTGACACAGTTTGTGTTTTTCCCTTCTCTTAGTGAACTGCTACTGAACGGAGTCTCATAAAATTTTCCGCATCGGTTTCGCTAAGATGGTGTAGCGTGAAAGTTAGCGCCAAACCGATATTTACGAGACGTCGCGTCGGTCGCCGCGAAAACTGCAACAAACTGGAAACCATACGTTGTCACCGGCGAACGTGTTGTATATGTGTTGAAATATGTCGTAGATTCACGTAGAATATCTCTATCTATCGAGTTTCCCCAGCTTATATTACATGAATAGTTAAGTTTGGTTTATATAAAATACTAGCTTGCACTGTTTCATCGGATATTTTGACTTACACCACCTCTATAATTCAGGCTATTGACATCCAATCAGTGGTTTCAAAGACTC
Organism: Holotrichia oblita; assembly: GCA_023690525.1. Taxonomy (NCBI): domain Eukaryota; kingdom Metazoa; phylum Arthropoda; class Insecta; order Coleoptera; family Scarabaeidae; genus Holotrichia; species Holotrichia oblita. Next base: position 199,994,416 of record CM043016.1, read on the forward strand.
ACAGTAGTAAATACATACATTTTTACAGAGGTTTAACCCTTGACGAACTGGTAGCGAAATTATAGGATACCAATATTATCCCAAGTACGTCAACTAATAATGAGGTTGCAATTGGAATTTTACCCCCCCCCCCTCCACGAATGTCAATGATGATCTTACAGATGAGGATTCTGGAGACGAGCACGAATTGGCAAAAGACAATTTACTAGCTTCACAATTATTAGCTGAAGCAGAAATTTTTAACGCGGAAGAAATAGATAATGAAGAAGCCTGGGATGATAGTGATGAATTACCTCTATCACATGATGTCAAGTCTAAATCAAAAAAGATAATTAAAAAATCATGGGTGGGTACCTGCTCTTACGGTTGCTGATGACAATTCACCACCACTGCTCTTTTCAAAATTTTTTGACGAAGAAATTATACTGTTGGTTCTTTTTACCAACTTGTATTCTTCAAGCTGAAATAGGAAATATAACAACGGCAGAGGTGAACTGTTTCTTGGGAGGGTTGTTAGTTAGTGGATATTGCACGGTTAGTAGAAGAAGAATGATGTGAGAAAATTCTGAAGATTCACACAACAATGCTGTTTCAAACGCGATTAGCCGAGATCGATTTGAACATATTATGACCAACATCCAATGCTGCGATGATGATAATCTGGATACAAACGACCGATTTGCTAAAGTTGGACCCCTATTTGATAAGATGAATCAGAAATGTTTGAAAAATGCACCGCACGTGGAGCAGCATTGATGAAGCAATAATGGTTCCATATTTCGGATGACATCTCGGAAAACAATTTATCAAGGGAAAACCTGTTCGGTACGGATGTAAACTGTGGGTTGGTACAACGTTTTATGGATTCATTGTCTGGTTTGAACCCTATCAAGGAGCAAAATCGCAAATGACAAATTACCAAGTTAGGATTAGGTCCATCGATCATTATGACTTTCGCTATATCATTTTTTCTTCGATAATTTTTTTACAAGTGTTCCACTGATGGAAGAACTAACTAATCAACAAATCAAGGCAACAGCTACCCTCCGCGAAAATAGAAGGGCTAAATGTCCACTACCAGCTAACAAAGTATTCAAAAAAACTAAAAGAGGAAGTTCGGACTTTAGATCAACAAATAAGCGATCACTTATAATCGCAACCTGGAATGACAATAATATAGTCAACGTTGTATCAAATTTTGTAGGCATACAACCAGCCCCTACAGTCTCCCGTTTTTCACGTACTAAGAAAAAACGTATAAATCTTAAACAACCCCAAAACATAAACGTTTACAATAAATTTATGGATCGACCGTAGCGATCAAAATATGAGTTTATACAGAACTGGAATCAGGGGGGAAATATGGTACCCTTTAATTGCACATGTTTTAAGATTTAGCAGTACAAAATGGGTGCTTCATAAAAAAAAACTGAAAATGGAAAACTCGATCATTTAACTTTTCGAAGGAGGGTGGCTATGACACTTGAGACTAACTTGCAACGAAATATTCATAAACGATTAAGACATTCCAATTTAGAAAACACCAGGACAAGAGAAATCATCACGTTGTAGAGTGTGCCACAAGACCGTTTCAGTTATTTGCATCAAGTGCAAGGTTGGATCACACACACGATGTTATATTACCTATCACACACCTACAACAAATTAGTTCCTGAATATTACTTAACTTTATATTCTCATTAATTTGGTTCATTTTGTAGTAAATAAAACTTATTCAAAGTGTTACGAACTACGAACGAAAAATAACACGGGACATGTGTTTCGAGGACACATGGGGAGTTCTAAGTATTCGGTTGATGATGACGGCCTATGTGCTCTCGAAACACGTGTCCCGGATTATTTAATTAAATGGTGTTACTTCATTCTACTCATTTAACTTGAAATCTATGATATTCTGCTAACAAAAATTTTGCTCGTCTTAACGAGTGGTGTTTGGTACAAAACCAACGCACATTTCACATAGATATTATATCAGATTTAACATGTTATACGTACAGTTGCTTTCTTTACGCCAGGTGGCGCTAGTCTATCAATAAAAAAATAAGAAATGCGAATATAATGGATGTGTATATTTCGAAACGCTTCGAATGAAACATCAATTTCTGCTAAAAAGTTTTACGGAGAAGCGGGAACGATATTTCAATATTTTGTTTCCACGCCTGTCCCGGGACTGTCTCCGGAACGAAACAGATGCTGCAGGATAGCTGCGTACCCTTAGCATACAACTTAGCGTTGGGGGGTCGCCGCTTGGAAGCATTTAGAAATCGCGAGAGCACGCTCTCGAAAGTAGAAGAAAAGACGGAAGAAACTCGGAAGATGATTCTCTAAGATACTGAGAGAAAGATATAATAGAAGAATCTATCTTTAATATCGCGAGTCGGTCGGTTACCCCGGAAAAAGGAAAAGAATATATATATGTATATATACGGGAAAAGGGGAATTCCCTAGTAATCATTTTGCGTCCCAATGTTATTCTTAAATGTCATAAAACTGATTTGTTTTATGAATAAGAAATAGAGTTGAAGCGAATCTTTTCCTTTTTCGGAAAATGCTTAAATGTATATTTTTCTCTGCGTATCTTGCCTGTAGTACTACGTTCAAAGGACAAAAGGAACGGAGAGGAGGTTTGTGGATCCTTTTCCACTCGATGTCGTATATATAAAAGCGGATGGTAGGGGATGTGTAGCATTGGAATTTCTGTTACGCGTAAAAGTTTAACATCGCGTGCTTTTGTTCTGGTACATTCTTTTCATTTTTGTTTCGTATCAAAAATAAAAACGTTTGTGTTGTTTCCTTATGTAAGCACTCACGTTGAAATTGTCTCTGGTTCGTTTCTTTCCGTAAAGAAATATATCCCTCTTGGCCTGCGAGCTCAATTTAAAGCTGTGTCAACATCTATAATTAAAGTAAATAAAAGCTGTACGAAAATTAGTTTAAACTCAATTGTTTTGAATATTGAATATATTATGAAGATCTACAAAAAATTCTTAGTGCTTCTGTAAACGATTTGTTCATGAATGGTAATTTCGTAGCCTTAACTTACCTGTAGAATCGATCTTTACTAGTTGTAAGAATGGTAGCCCAAACCGTCATAATCTTCTTCTTCTGTTTCTTGCAACAAAAACTCCAAGAATACTAAGAGCGATTCATAAACAGAGACAATGGATTAAAAATGTTTGGGGGTAGTAGTATGGGCAGCTTTATAATTGACATTTTTGAGTGGTGCACAATACCTGAATTTCTTACAATATGAATTGCCTCAGCTTCTGCAAAATATTCTTCTAGTTCTAAGCAAAACTTGGCTTCCGCACAATGCTGCTTCAGCACATTTTGGGCTAGATATCCGACAATACTTGAACCGTTGTTTTTATATATTATAGATAGTCAACGGGTTATTGTTTATTGTACAGTGCTGCCCTCAAACCTGTAAATTTACTACTAGAGGTATGAATGAAAATGGGCGTAGCTTTCTACCATATTATCGTATTTTTATATCCAGGCTCATTTTTAGATTTCTTTCGATACTAAAGTTTTATAGGTTATGTTTACTGTCTTAAATACCAACGACTGCAATAGGTTCTGTAGTTAGAATATGTATTTCACAATTAATTTAATCCAATAACTTCTTCCAGGTGCTAAGTAAACTTAAATTAAAAGAAAATTTTACTTTTACATTAAAAAGATATACTATATTATTGTATAAATATTTTCATCATTCTATCTTTTACATTGCAACCAAGTCAGAATATATTTATCTTATATCATAAACACCCAGGAAAATTATTTTTAAGACATATTGTGTGTTAAAAAGTGATTTTACAGAATAATATACGTCATGAATGTATATTCTAAATGGTGATTACAAATTATGTTCACTAATATTTACTCCTCAATGAGTAGAAAGTTATAAATTTCACAACGAGTTCTATAAATTCTAAAAATCAGTCATAAACACAAATTAAAATTAGGCTGGTGACATAAACACCCTTTTATTGCATGTATATAGAGAAGACAAAGAATTCTATAAAACACTAATTTAATTTCTTTTTATTGAAACAGGAAAAAACTGTTTTTGTTTAAATTTTGTACTTACACAAATCCATACATTCAAAATATTTCTTGGTGAAACAGGAGAACAGAAACTTTGTTTAATTTCGCACAATAAATTCAAGTTTCTGAAACAAATGCAGAAATGATTTTTACTCAAATGCAATTTTGTTTGTAACTTTTTTGTTGTTTCATTGGCCGACTGTTGTAAATACACCTATGAAAATGCCCAAAAAAGGATACGATTTTCAAAGAAAATTTGCAAAAATTGTGGAACAATACGAGGATGTTGTTTGAGTTCGTCTCCAATAACAGTAGCATTATGTTGCAAATTTCTCTCATTACTAGGGTGCATCCAAAATTGTCTGTTTTTCCTAATGACTCTAAATCGCCGTCTGTGCTTTGCCCATCACAATAAAAGTACGTTATCTTCCTTGAAAAACATCTGCAAATACTCTAGATAAATATGTATACGCCACAAGTACAGCAGGAGAAAAAAGTATCCTGCCAGTGCATGTAAGAAAGACGCCCTTCACTCAAAATGCACGGGTACTTTATTGACTTAGTATACCTACATGGACTGTCTGTGGCACAGACATTATTTGTATGCACTCTAGGACAATAAAGTTCCAGTACGGTTTGAGTAAGGAGCCTCCTTCTTTCGTGCACTGTCCGGATACTTTTTTCTCCTGCTGTACCTATATATAGGTAATAAGTTTTCCTGATGTGTACTAATCGAGAAATTTTGTTTCATATACAAATTTGATGAAATTAGTTTCTCCGGTGTCTTACCGGCTTTAAGATTACGTTGAATGATTTACTACACTTAATGGAACCCACCTATTAAAAAAAATCTTAAAAATCAATACTAAATCTAACACTATCTAAAATAAACCAGGAAAAATCAAAGCTTGCCCTTGTTTGGATCGAAGATCGTGATCTACCCCAATCTCCGATATCATAAGAAAACAAGCCTGTTGGCTCTGAGCTTTTACTATAAATCGTATTTTACACCTACGCAATTATTATTTATGAATGGTGACACATTATCCAATGCACCCCCCATCAATCACCATCGCAAACTACCAAACGGTACCAAACAAGGCTTGAACCAAGAATTCGAAGGTTAATGGATCGGCCATGCTGGTCTCATTAATTTTCCGCTTACATCGTTAGATTTGATAAAACTTGATTTTTTTTCTATTGGTGAAGAGGGGAGGGAGATGGGGAAGTTGTGGTTAATAAAACATACATTCTGCCGAATCTTTACCCGGAATTTCTCAATAAAAGAACAAATTTGAATTAATCATCAAAATTTATTTTATTGCCTTCAAAGTAAGCCCCTTCCGTGGCAATAGACTTAAGCCAACGATTAATTTTCTTTTATGGGTCCAATTGACTCGAAACATGTTCGTCGAAGTGGCAATTTGAGTCCAGGAAAGCGGAAAAAAATCACATCGAACCATACCTGGTGAATACGGCACCTATTCGATCAAATTAGTTGAGGTTTTGATCAAAAAGTCGCTCACAGTGGTAGCTTTGTGAGATGGTGCATTATCGTGGTGCAACATCGAAGATTAATCTCTCCACGAATCCGGCCTCTTTTGAAGAGTACTCTCTCGCAAACGCTTCATAACGCCTAAGTAGGATTCCTTATTCACTGTTTGACCTTGCGGAAGAAATTCAAAGTGCACCACACCATGGTAATCGAAGAAAACTGTGAGCATGACCTTAATTTTTGATCGACGTTCTTTGGGGTTTTTCGGTTTCGGCTCGTTTCTGTAGGGCCATTCGAATGATTATTGACTTGTTTCCATGTCGTACTCGTACACCCATGTCTTATCACCAGTTATGATGCGTTGCATGAATGTAGAGTCACTGGTGACTCGAGAAAGCATGTCCTCAGCAACCACTTTTCGATGTTGTTTTTGCAAAAAATTTAGCTCTTTTGGAACAAGCCTTACTACGACGCGCCTCATCTCCAAAATATTGACCAAAATCGTACAAACTGATTCGTGTAAAATGTTCAGCTCTTGTGCTGCATGCACTTGTGTCTTCGATAGAACTGAGTCGCCGTAGGTTTCACCCAACATTTTCAACAATTCTGCACACGAAATTCCGTTGGAATGCAAACTCTCTGCTCAACAAAATTATTCACTACAACAATCGAACAACGCACTTGAGGTGAACCAAAACAATCAACAACTATACACAGACTAATTATAGATATCACCTCAAACATAGCTTCATTATGTCTTACAGTGGTGCCTACTTAGTGGCAAAAAGAAGTTTGACAATAAGCTTTGTGTATTGCTGTATTGTGTACCAGACACCTCCAGCTACACCAGACGTTATGAGACAACGTATAATACATACTATTGAAACAGTTTCCGTTGAGATGTTACAACACCTAAATGGGTCCTTTCTGTCAAGACTGCAAATGTGTACAAATCAAAATGGAAACATTTCAATAAATGCTGTTTTGTACAGCTAAGCATATAGTTAATCCATTTCATACCATTTTAACAGATTCACCGACAGATGTTACTTACAAAAATATCTTCATAAATAAAGAAAATATAATCAATGAAAACATTAACTACTTACATTGGAAAGAAACCATAGTGTGCACGCGCTTCCAGTTTATTAACCCGACGTATAAGAAATAACTCTGTCAACCTTGTGTCATGGCATGCTGTGAGGTTTTAGCCTATTGATTTATTACCACGTATTAAATTTGAAACAAAACTGATATTTCTAACTTATCCGCAGCGTAGTACCGTCGTGTGTATAGGCATTGATTTTATGTCAGTCGCCTTGAAAAATATGTCATTCCACGTCTATAACCCAAGTGCGTATAATATAGTCGAGGCAATCGGGACATCCAGTTTGCGCTATGTTAATCCAATACGTAACATAATACTTATCATATATAATCCGTTTTGTTTGTAAAATATCCAGAAAATATTGAATTCCCGTGATGAGTGGTACTGACAAAATCCTACCGTGCTGCGCCAATAAAATTCTACAAGCGTAAATGGATGATTTAAACGGAATTTTCGATTGCGTCGGTTTCAATTAACAATCAAAAATTTATATTAGAGGGACTAATTACTATCGGCGTACTTTCTTTGTATTCGTTCCTGTTGATAGCTGATAGACGATCTTTATTTATGTAATTATTCATTAGACTATCGACGACCGTTCAGCGCACTTACCATGCTAGTATTGATCTCGAACTCTTAATTAAACGATAGATTACCTCCGCTATGTTATTAGTCAGGTGTATTGTGTACGGAGCTATTAATTACAGTAGCAGCATATGCCATATCTCACGCCACCTTTCATGAAGGAAATATGCATTAGGATATGGAAGAAGTTCTTTGTTATAATGTGGGAGTGACCTTGTTTAAGCAAACTGGAAATGATTCGAAAAGATTGCATGCATATTTTACTAAAGATTGCTACTTTAATATAACTCAAGAAAAATGGTGCTTGAACATGTTGTAACACACCATTCATTATAAGAATATTAACTTCCATTCTATCCTAAATTGTTTCTATGAAAGTAAAGATGATTGATGAACAATTGGCTCTCTTCTAGCTGCTCATTGGTGGAATTGTTTCAATACTAGTATTCACAAAATTTTGATTCTTATCTTCTCCTTCGATGCAAGAGCAAAGTGGGGAATTATGACCCCAATTCCATTTACATATGTGTCTAGTCAACACCCAAGTTTTATCAAAAATTGTAATCTGATTTTCAGAGCTTTAGCGAAAATACACAGACAGGTCCTGGTGTACTTTCCTTTGCTAACTAACCTGCCCCGACATTACCTAAAATTGCTGTCTACACAGTCTACACAAACCCCCATAACACAGACAGTACAAGACTTCTTATGGATGTCTTATTTAGGTCTGTATTATGTCTGAATAACTAAAGATATAAAAACGACATCTTATGGACGTAGTTTTAAAGACGTCTCTCGGATGTTCATTTATGGCAATCATAAGACATTTATCAAAAATCTAAAACCCATATTTTAGACGTTTTATCTAACAAATTCGACAAAATGTGAAACAAGTTAAGCACTCTAGTGTTTTTGAGATTGTGTTCATATTTCAAAAGAATATGACGCAACCATTGATAATTTTCAATTTATTTTTTATTAATATAATTTAATAAATGATTTAATGTTCCCCGTATATTTCAGCGTTTACTTTAACATATCACGTACATCAGCACCAACTCACGTCGTCTTCAAAACTATGCGATATGACGATGGACTTGGTTTGACTACTTTGACAGCGACTATCAGACTCAGACATCTTATGAACATCTATGAAATGTCTTTGTGCTGCCTGAGAAATGACTTCCTAACAATGTGGGATTATATCTGGTCGGTTTTCCTGCGACACAATTTTGATGCTGATACTATTTTGATACCGTTTAAAGTTTATTTCGACCATACCGCCACCAAGCAAAGAGCCTAAATACTTGATTTTGTTGGTAAATTCCTAAATTCCTCAATTCATGCCAAAAAAACACAAAATGAAAGACCTGTCTTAGCATTGGCAGCAAAATGAGTCTTCTTCCCTTAAAAAGACAAAACAAAAGTTTCTACCCAAACCAGGCAATCGCTGAGAACATTTTCAGTTAAACGGAATGAACTAAAGCTAGCAATATTGTGCAAGAAAAAAAGAAAACAAACTTGAAAACTTGACCACAATATACAGCTACAGAGCTCTCAGGCGCAAAAAATTTTGCCAATGAGACTAAACCGGATTTGAATGATGGAAACTTTTTTCTCGTATGGCATCAATCAGTATAGGTCCTAGAACTTGATTTACTGGGAACGTGATATTTTAGATGCCATCAGGTTTTTGCGAGAGGAGCGCACTAATCAGATTCTTACACCTTTCTGCTTCAAGATATTATGTTACATGATGTAGGCCTCCAAGAAGAAGAGGGCCAAGGAGGTTATTTGGGGATCTTGCCCAACCGCAGCGCATCAGGTCATCCTAGACCCCACACCTCTATACATAGTGGTGGAGGCGGTGGCCCTTCCGGCATTGCACATGCTGACCAGTACGGGAATTGTAGGAGACGAGACACAACTCTCAAGTCAGAAACTACAACAAGCAGAGAGCAAACATTTTTTATCCTCACAAGTTTTTTTATAGGGCTTGGGTAACACATAAAAAAGACTAGTCTTGAAGAGAATAACGACCGCACCCCAATGTCTCGGCAAAGACGTCATAAATGAAGAAAAAATACCTAATAATAAATAATAAAGTTCTTAAACTGGATAGGGAGTTCTATAAGCGTGCAAACCCCACCAACTGACAGCTTATGCATCAATTAAATCTAATCTAATCTAAGTTAGTTGGTGCTTACAGACTTATAGGCGTTGCAAGTGGTCCCTCAACTGGTTCTTAAACGACAGTGGACAGAACTTTTGAGAACCTTCTGAGGCAAATGTAAATTTGGCCAGAACACTGGACTGACCCCAGAAGGTGCAGCGTCTACTATAGAGTTACTGTGCCAACATGCGTTGAATTCCTGCTTCATCGTATCACATTGTAGCACATATTTCTAAACAACAGCGTTCTCGTTGGTGACTGGTCTTTGATAATTATGTTCTGTGGCGGCATCTCCTCCGTTATACATGTGGTCTTATATGGACCGAAATCCTCAATTAACCATATCAGAACGAGGAGAGAGAGAATAGGGCATTAAAACAATCACCTGAACATGGTATTTAAATACAGGATAAATTCTAGGACAAAATTCAGAACTAACTAACCACGAAACATATCCTAATAAACTTCGAAATTGGGAAGGTACCATATGAGCTAACTTTTGTCTCATAATTTTTCTGTTATAATAATTAATTCTGGACAAATTATTCCGCTCAGGATATTGATTGAACCTTATCTAATTATAAGTCTAAAAAGCTTCGTTCATTTTGTCTATGCCACCTACAAGCGAAAGACTACGATCTACCCTAAATTAATCAACGTCAAACTTTCATTAGTTTGCGAAATTTGCAATCGACAATGTTCACTAATCCCCCATTTCATCCACCGATCAGTTGGAAAAGAATTGATTGTCCAATTACACTAATTACGACCGAACTGAGATCGATGCAGAAAAGAACTTTTACGTTACCAACAATAAGATATTCCGTTACGTTAATTAACACAATCTTATCTTTTTTAATTAAAACTTTTAAGAGTAGAGGATGCTCAGTTAATTGATAAGAACAAACCGGAGATAGTAATTCTGTTAGCTTTCCTGAACGTCGTTCAACCCCCTTACCGATATCTGGCGCCCCAACCTCCTTTATTTTTCGGCACCCAACCTTCGTGACTGAATTATCCCGTTCCACGTTTTTCTTCGATTCTATTTATTTTTTGATTTTTCGAACGGATAAAGATTCAATCCGCACGTCGACGATTCCGCTTAGAATCTCTTCATAAACAGGCACATAAATATATATATCAGGCGGGGCCCTCCACGGTTTAATCTGGTATTTTAGTCTATTCTACTCCCTGGTTTTTAGAGATGAAAAGGAATATCGTCTATCAACAATGGATCCGCGCCTCTCGCTTTGTTGACGTCATTATTCCGTTTTCGCCTTTCAAATTGTTTCCGTTGGAATTGACGTGGAGTAGGAGGAATGGTGATGGTTGTAAGTAAGATGACCTTTCTGATGTTTTAAAGATTGAATCGTTAAAACAGATCTATAAAACGTATTAATGAGATGGAATTTTAAACTGCTGATATCATAGCCTGCAGTGATTTTCATTTTATCACGTTTTGAGTGAGATATTTTCTTTGTATTTTGGATTTGTTTTGAGGGTATAATGGAATTTATTGCATTTGTGATCGGTAATAATTGTTTGTCGCTTTTGTACCAATTCAGCTTCTACGCCAATATCTAACTGACACTCTAGCAAGCTCTTACGTCATTATTGCTTCATACGTTGGCAGCTTATAGCACTGTATCCTCCGAAATCTAGATCTCGAAAAAGTAGAGGTAGAAAGTCTTCAATAGGGGTAGTAAATAGGAGAGGGCCCAAAGTTGAACCTAATGGGATATCATTTGTTGTCGGTCAATGTAGTGCATTGGTTCCATAAAATAGTGCAAAAGACCAGATACAAATTTCAGTGGCTCAATGGATCGAGTCTTGTTGTTGTAGCTCTTGCAGAGCCATGTGGATAACGAGTCTTGTTGACGTAATTGATAAAAAATGTGCCTGCTGTAAGGTCAGTAGAAGAAATAATAGCGAGTGGAAGCGTTATGGTTCAAAGTAATGAGAATTGCATAATTTGATTCTAACGATATGTATAATGACATAGCCAGAAATCAGAAAGTAAGAAGACCATTTTCAACTGTACTAGGATGATAGTTAATGCAGCATCATTTGTTTGTTTTCCAACAAAGACTTCTGTTTTAGATTTTGGAATACTAGGGGCAACGCTCCCATTTACGAAAAATGTTAAAGCTGGTCATAATCCTGGTTGTTAGATTCATGTAAAAAGGGTTTCCTTCGAAAGAAGATGTTTAATCGAGCATCAAAAGTTGTCTTGAAAACAATCCTGAGGGTGGCTAATATAATTTTTCTTTAAATAATTCCTAGGCAACCAGGGTGGCTCTTTTCGCAAAAAAAAAATACTCCTACTATTTTGAAATTCTAAGGTATCCAGAATCTAGACTACAAATATACTAGCTCTGAAATGATGTTGGAATATCTAAGAAACTGAAACCTAACAGACTGGAAAGTTTCGGGATAACGATACTGAAACCTAACAGATCATCATATATCGGTACAAATCTTTACTAGCTCAAATGATAGCATCGGTTCCCAATGAAAGAGGTACTGGTATGAGTTGTAATGGAAGAATTAACATAGAACCTTTTTAGCAACCATTCTATATTGAGAAAGAAGCAACCTCTTCAATGGGGGAGTCTCTGAGTTCATCAAAAAAGGAAATTAAAACAAACATGGCAGCGATTAGAGCTAGAATATGCCTTTGGAATCTATCAGTGGCATTTTTAAACATTAATTAAGTGTCGTCTATTGAAGCCAAATCGTAATCTGATTTAAATGACCACTGAGATGCAGAGGCTCAATGAACAATTTTACTTCTAACACGTGAAGATCTCGAATGTGTTGATATCTGCGGCAGAATTTGGCCCAACCCTTTCAATTTTTAGATTTGGTTTGCTCTGGTTAGATTGTGCTGCAGTTCTCAAACCGAACAAACAAGAGGTGATTGGCATAATAAACTTTTTTATTGTGGTCTGCCTATCCTATTATCCAGCCTTCATTTGATTCATCCGTCACATTTAATTCCTTTTGGTTTATTATTTGTAAGTAGAAGAATATTGTGTCAAATTAATGGTGATTCTATATCTTCTAGTTGAATTTCAGTATTGTATATGGGTAATGATCTGCCCCATTTTAGGCGCCAAATATCGTAATCCGTGAAACTAATATTTAAACATGTGATACCTACTCTGTTTAGGGTCATACTAAATATAATATCTCGGAGAAACTTAGGTCTCTTCCATAAGCAAGCCTGAAAACAAAAGAATCGCCCCCATACGTGCAAGACAAAGTACTCCACTATAAGGTAGAATATCCGAATATCGCACTTCGTAAAAATAATATTCTCCATGAAAAATATCCAGCTACTTCGGTAGATCCCCAAAATGTCTGCAGCCTAAGATAAATGCGTGGACTTACCGAGCGATGAGACGTTACCGATACCCTCAGTCATGCCTCAACTCGCTAGGGATCTCCGTGTAATATATTGCTCGAGCAAACTCTTTTTCTCGACGACTAGAATTTTATATTCCTTATGCAGTGGTTGTCGTACATGATGATGAGTTTCTCCCGGTATGATAGGGCTTGATCTACCTTATTCGAGCTTAACTAAGTTGAAGATAGGTGCGAGAATATTTAAGGGGATATATTTTGAGCATAATTAACCTATTTCCACTCTTAAAAACGTTTTTTTGCCGGATTTTCTCGCCGGAATATTTTATGTCTATTGGAAGAAGAAATTGTCGCAGGTTTAAATTTCGATGATATATCTCCCTACTTCGTGTTTATGATCATCCCTTTTAAACGAATCGCGAGTACTAAATCTACATCACACACTATCGATTCCCCAAACTTTAATGAGACAATCGTTTTAGCGTATACACTCAGTGTACTCCTGTATGGAATTAAGCAATTACATGTCGATCAAGCCTAATCCAGACGAACAATCGAGGCAACCTCAATTTATGGCGCCACCCACAGAAAACCGCAAATCCGACGGCACATGCCGCCGTACCGTAAGAATTTGTTTCCCCACGTCGAAGGGTAGCTAGTAGTAGAGGAAGCGGCGTAACGATAACTGGAAGGGGTTGCGACGAAATTCGCTCGCAAAGAATGTAACGAAATAGAACGAGATAGAGCTAAGAACGAGAACGAGTCAAACGTACATCGCATGTAATGAGATTTTTATTGATCGCTGAACAGAACTACATACTTCTATAATGGCAAATGAGGCTAAAGATTTCGAATAACACGTACGTAGCTACCTGCCTTACCTCTAATAAGCTTAATTTACGACTCTATTACTTTCTGCGAATTGTAGTGCATTACCTCCAGATGTTCTTTACGCTTCGGGAACAAATAGGTAATTATTTGTTCCAAGGTTTTTTTTTTTTCTCTTTAACGGGTTAAGTAGTTATTAACAGTTGCTTTGAGAATATATAGGTCAAATGTTGATACGTAGAAAAGGTTGTACTTACAGAAAACAAACGTTAGTTATCCTGAGTTAAATTAGCTTTTTAGTTGTTTAATAATAACTTCAAGAAATATAAAACGAAGTTATGTACATACGTTGGATAACAATACACCAGGCAACAGATATCTTAGAATTAAACTTGCTTTATAGAGTTGTGATATACATACAGGACTTTGTTCTTAAATACTGCGATATTTAATAACATTTAATGTGTTAAACATAAAAGAAGTACACTCAGAGAAATAAGAAATGGGACAGTTACGATTTTGCATATTCCAACTGCCCCATTTCCTTTCTCCTTGAGTGTACTTTATGTATAATATTGGGCAAAATATTGTTTTTGCATTGATTTCGGAAGAGATATACACAAATCCCGTTAAGGTACTCACAAGTACTTTAGGCAGCGTAGTTCTCACTGGGACCGCGAACTCTTCGTCATGAATGAACAATTCATTCAATGAATTTTATTACAGCTGACAAAAAGTGATGATCTGGATGAATTTGAAGTACATAGAATGGACGTAGAATCAGGTTCTGGTGGAAATGGAAATGTTGATTGGACATCAATACGAATAAATTAAGATGAACAATAACATTGCGAACCACACGATCAAATTTAACCGAAAAAACCACAACGACAGATTGCTGAGGAACCTGAAAGACCTTGGCGAAGAAACCTATTTTTCCACATAATTGTCGCCATTATTGAGATCCCTCAATAATGGCATCTGTAGCTTGTCAACTAGATGAAGGATCACAACGCGTTGTGGGCGAACTGCCGATCGCAGCGCTGCAGAAGCGGGATTTAGAAACGGTACTTAGGGGAAGGTTGCCTTGAATGGATGAGTTTGCAGATTATTTATTATTGAGGATAGGTAAAGGAAAAAAGATAGGTTGAAGAAACACAAACAAAACTTTATTATATTAACGAACTTTTGAAAAAAAATTTTTTTTTCTTTGAAAAACAAATATTTCGTTTCCTACTTGCAAATGGACCAATTTAAGAATCCCATTGCCCTAAACGGCCCAGCAGCAGCTTAATTTGGACCATGATCAAAAATTAATGTTTAAATATATATTTCATTACATTGTCATCAAGCATGAGGGACAGTTATAGATTTTGCGTTTAGGACTGACATTGGTACAGTCTACATCTACCCAACATCGAAACAGCATTCACCGGATCATGTCCTCTTGGTCTTCTTCCTCACATATAGTACAAAACCACCGGTCCTCGTTTACTTTAGTTTTCTTTTGCGTTCTTATTTTGATCGGTTTTCTTGGAGACACCTTTTTGCTTTTTTCTTTCTTCATTGTCAAATAATTTTTGTACGGGGAACTAGTAATTTCGACGGCCTGTTGTGGTCCTCTTTGTAATGCTTGTTCAAGATTCCTTGATTTTGGTATAGGAGATATTTCTTCAACTGAGATATTTAAATGGGTTTGCGACTTGCTTCCACTTCCTTCATTTTCAAATAGTTTCTTTTTTGCCACCATAATGTTTTCGTGAGCCACTTCATTTTCACTGTTTTCTTCTTCGTTGCTGGTATCCTTTTCCTTGTTTTCGTTACTTTCTTCGGCGGCGAAATAAAATTCTTCTAAATTATCTGCAGCCGCGAAATAGTAATCGCCAAACACATGACAATCAATTCGTCAAATTTCGGCAGCTTTGAACGCATTTATAGCCGTTTGTATGATGCAGCGAGGCCTTTTAGTAGTTCGGATACTTGAAACATCCACACTTTTTACCCGGAGTTATCGGTAACTATGTTTCTACACTTTGTGTATAATATGTTTCCATTGGGTTTGAAAAAACCCTCATCAAATGGTTGTAATATATAGGTCGTATGACCTGGCAATTGCAACATCATAACCCCATGTTCCTCTGCAAGAAGTATAGATTCTAAATTTTTACTGTGCGTGGTTGTACAATTTTAATGAAATTGTTTAACCCCTTGGTAAAAAGATCTATATTTATGTAGGCTGTTTCTGAAATTTCTACTCTACTTCCGGGAAGAGCACCATTGGCTAGTTCTGGAGTTTTAAAAATTATCATTTGAGGAATGTTTCCGCGCTTGTTACTGCACCAATCTGCGTTTTTCCTTTCCTACATCGTAGGAACTTAATCCGAACATGACTTCTTTTAATTTAAAAGATAGCATTCGAGTTCATCCTATGTTTCTTTTGAAAGTGCACATGCCTTAGATTTTTTTTTAACTATATCTGGCACCTCAGTTTCCATTTTTGCCTATCACTGCTCAGTAGCTTTTGGGACGTTGTAAATTGAGCACTTTCATTTAGGCCGTACTGACGGCTTCTGTAAGCGTTAACAGGTAAAACAAACCTTCTGCGTCCATTGTCCATATTTTCTTCTCGCCCTTTAACAAACATTTAATTTATTAGAGATGTATCTATATTAAAGTTTCTTAAAATTGACCGGTTCATTTTAGGGATAGCAGTAGTGGTCCATTATAGGCTAGTACTATATGAAAAGGTTTAAATAATTGTCGTTTAATGAAAACAAATGTTTTTGCAGGTATTGAAATATGGAAACATTGCTAACTAACTACATTTTTTCATCGACTAAATAATAATATAAATCCACTTACCGTTTCTGCATTATGTCCTTAGCGGCGTAGCCAAAAAATAATAACCGCAACATCACAAACAGCACCCCGTTCAATGCTTAATGTTACTGTGCGCCTTGTAAATAGATGGCGCAGTGAATACCTTTTGTAATTTTCGAGATATTACGATGGTCCATTTTAGACGGTGGTCCAAATTTGGCAACCTTCCGCTACTTTAAAAACATCCTTCGTATTTTGGAGATTGTGTAAGAGCCACGGAAATATTCTTGAAGCTTCTGGACGATACGTCAATACCTGTTACCTTCCACATAAATTTGTAAGACACAAAAAAAACGAGGACCTTTAACACCCCCACACAAGAAAATTTTAAATTCTATTGGAATAAATTTTATAAATTTATCCAACGGAAATGCATAGTGCTCTAAGAATCCAATCGAAACCACACTCAACATGCTGAACCTGTGCAGCTTTTCTTTGTGCAAACATCCTTATAAAGTGTGCCGACGTCGCAAATTGTTTCTAGTTTATACAGCCTGTCCACGTCGGGTGAATGAATTAGAATCAGCATAGAATACCTCCTTAACACCTGACATCATGATTTCCTCTAGCCCTTATCCTAAATTGGAGCATTGCCCCTGGTGATCCAAATTCTCGAGCAGCAGTCTTTGTTTAGACGCGGTTTCTAATTGGCAGTCTTCATTTTTTATCATCATCATAGTATCAATAATATAGTATTGTGGTTCCGTCCAGCAAACGATATAGACTTCTCGTTTATAAGGACAAATATTTTGTAACAGATTGTACATTTCCGCAAAATGAAACTACATAACTTCCTACCGATTTCTCTGCGATATTAACTAATCTCTCATATATTCCGTACCGTCAAACTGAGCACTAAATGTCGAGCTTTCACTTCGTGTACACACACAATCTTAGCGCATTCCATTCCGCAGGGAAATTTCACTGAAATCTATAAATAGCGACGAGCATCTAGTGGTAGTCGATAAATCTTCGAACTTGTCTTCACCGCAGCGTATCCGCAAACAGCTAATTCGATTCATGATTTAACAAGGGGAGAAATGTTGGAGGGACCGATGCAGCCTGAGGGCCAGTAGTAGCACAGTCATAAGCGAGATGAAAAGATCAACTGAGGCGCCGGCGAATGTGCCATCGCAGAAATATCGCAATATATTCTCATCTCTTTCTCGTTCACGTTGAATATATGCAACACCTAGAGGTACTATCTAGCAAAATTCTCTCAGTTCCCTATCTATATAAACCCTATTCTATACAATTTTATGTATTTACGATGTGATAGCTACCTTTGAAAGTTCTAGTGAATCCACTAGTTTAAATTGCGAGCATCTGCTGGAACTAAGTTTCAAATTACCAAGACCTGCGCTCCTTTTTAAAGTGAAATTAACGCACAAGCAATTTATTATTTGTGGTAATGTATGTATATATCGTAGGATGCCTTGAATTTAGGCAAAATTTAAATAGAAAGATCGATACAAGACGAGCAAATTGGAAGACGTAGGGGTATTAAATATCCTTAAAATTACTACGCTAGCTCTGTGTCCCGTAGTCGAATATACGACAATCTTATCACGATGTGTACGTATCCCAACAGAATTTCCGATAATAAGATCGGACGAATATCGGATGGACCCCAGATTTTATGCCGCTCATTTGTCGAAGGTACGAGTAGGGAGCTTTTACGTCTTCGAATAATGAACGTTAATAAAGAAAATAGTTGAGTCAAGCGTGTCCCTTTACAAACCAATTAGAGGGATTTAGTTGCCCTTAACTGTAACCCAAGGATCAATTATTTTTGTTTCGGTTTCTTCGTTATTTCGTAGGGCTGCACAGTAAAGTGGTTTGTTTTTGTCGTATTTTTTCCGTTTATATATCTAGTTCGTTCGATTATTCATGATTAGAGACATGTAAAGGTATTTATTATTCGAGCTACAAAGTCGGTCAAATTCGCCAGTTGTTTTTTTTTAAGAATATCTACAACTATATAGGGCATGCTATTTTGAAATTAGATTTAGATTTAATTGAAGATGATATTGCACTGCCACCTATTGACATCTTGCGCCCTGTTGCATGAGCTATAAGCTGCTGAGGCTTCCCATCTAATCCAAGAGCTTTAATAATAATATCAAAGAAAAACAAGAGAGTGCAGTGCAGCGAATATCCAGTTGTATAATTTACAAAATCAAAAGTGTCTAGAATACATAACAAAATTATAAAATGAAATTTTTACGGAATTAGGATGAATGGGTTAAGGTAGGAGAATAACTTGAAAAGAATCAGAAAAATTTTTATTGGTTTTTCTGCTCATATGTATGCACTATAGGTGACTTAATTATTACATTCGTTCTCGTCTTAGGTATAGAAAAAGTTTCTGTCGATCGAGTGCTATAACTAGATATGATTATATTGCCATCCTCTCTCCTGCTACAAAGAGAGACAAAATTATGTGCCATGAGAAGTTGATTATAATCCGTTCTACAAGGAAGGTAGATGCTACTAATCTTGAAAGACACATACTTCAAAAATCTTTTCTGCACGCTTTCCAATTGCAACATTCGATACGTATAAACTGGATAGCAAATTAAAGAAGCATATTCCAGTTTAGATCGAACAAAAGCGTAATACAACATCTTAATTGCATTCGTATTTGCACATCCTCTAGAAGATCTAATGATGAAATTGAGTGACTGCATAGCCGATGAACAAATGGTAGTGATGTGGCTTGAGAACTGCAATCGCTGATTAAAGAGAACACCCAAATCCCTAATCTCCGTCAGCCATGGAATAGTGATATTATCAAATTTATATCTGTAGAATAAGCGATTGTTTGACGTAGTGTAGGTTACCACAGCACATTTTTCTATTTTTGTACTAATCTTTATCATATTCTCATTGCACCAGTCGTTGATAATGTATAGATCGCGTTGCAGAAGCTCACACACCTCCACCGACGTTATTTTTCTAAAGATCTTTAAATTATCCGCATATGCTAACACCTTAGATTCCAACCTATCCAGTAAGTCGTAAATGTAAACATTGAATAGTAATGGTCCTAAGTTGGAGCCCTGCGGCACGCTGGAACTGGCAGTAAATATTGTACAGTCATAGCCATTGTAACAGACGTAACAACGAACGGTTGTCGAGGTAGAAAGCTATCAAGTCAGTGATTTCGGTTGAGAATCCCATCCAAGCAAGTAGTGGATCTTCCACCCATAAAACCATGTTGCTGCGGAGATATGTAACACTGAATGCAGTTGTACAATCTACGTTGAAGAGGCATGTTCAAAGATTTTAGAGCAGTTGGATAAAATTGGAAAAGGCCTATAGTTCTGAATATCATTTCTACTACCTTTCTTAAATATAGGCTTAATTCTGCTAATCTTCCAGGCTTCCGGAAATGTACTTGTTCGAAGAGCAATGTTAAATATCAAGCACAACGGAGTGCATAAGATAAGAGCGCAATCTTGAATTAAAAAGTTGGGTAAGCCATCGTGGACAGAGGTGAAGTCACCCTTAATGCGTTCGATGGCTGATCGTACTTCTTTGCAGGTAAAAGAAGACAGATTCAAGGTAGCAACAAGTGCTGGTGGACGGTATACTTCAGCAAAATTCTTAGCAAATGCTTCAACTGTTTCATGGGCATCGGTTAATTCTTTGCCAGTAAGCTCCATACAACCCGGAATTCTTGATCTGCCTGTTTTTTGTCCTGATAAATTTCCAGAATGTTTTTGGGTCACAAGATATCATATGCTCCATTCGAGTTCTGTATAAATCATAAGCCTTACTTGCTTCTACTTTGGCCAGCATACGTACTCTAGCAAACTCATCCTTGTAAATGTGTAGTTTTCCACTTCTAATGGTAAAACTCTCTGAGTTTTAAAAGTTGAACTGCTTCCGGAGTATATCAAACTGGAAATTTGCGTGATCATGTAGTATACTTTGGGACGTGCTTGTCAATGATGGAGAACATAGTTGTGTAAGAAAATTAAATTGCCAGATTCACATCACTGCACGATTCAATGAAAGACCAGTCAGGATAGTTCACCATATAGTGCATGAAAATTTGCTTTACGGAAGTTATGTCTGAGGTTAGAATGCTGTGATAGCTGTGATAGTTTCAGATAAGGTATTTCTTCTTTGTCTTCTGTGCTAGCAAATCAGATTTTCCACGTTTTCAACCACCGCCCCAGAGAACCAGCAGTCCTTGTTCTGTTTCAGATCTCAAACGATACGTAATTTGATTCTTGCTGTGTCCATAGAATGTCTCAAACCAGAAAGATTCTCCAAAAGGGATACCCTGAGCCTCTCCTTTTTATCTTTAAGTTCTTTTTTGTAGATGCTTATCCCAATAAAAAAAAATATCAGCAAACGAAGTTGTGACTGCCTTCGTTGATAATAGGTTAACTTCTCCGTTGTCGCCGATTCCAATATGTCCTAGTACTATAATTTTGTAATATTAATACTCCTAAAGTTTGGAACAGTTTCAAACCGGTTCGTTTCAAACTGATTCTGACAGGTACGTGAAGAAGCGCCCTACATTTACTTGTGATTGGAATTGTGTTGGCAGACCTGCATCCTATCCTGTTACCTATCATGAAGTAGTTGTTCCACATTTTATTGCTGCAATCACCGATTCAACTTAAGCCTAATCTAATGTATTAATTATGTCAAGGAAACTTGGACATGCCACACTTTCTGCAGGCTAAAACTCATAAGAAACACCAATATTTCACAAAAGCGCGAATCTCGCCCTTCGAAAGCCCGAGGCTCTAAAAGTCCGAAACTAACGAAATAGCCGTGAAATTTTTCCGGTGTATTTCGTCCGGGAAATAGAAACGGCGACTCGTACACCCTCTGTCTTCGTCTTCGTCTCCTTCATCTTCGTCTCGCGATACATCTCAGAGAAAAATCGCTACGTAATAAATCGTTCCGGAGATGATAACGAGACTTTGTCGGTGGAAGAGGCAATAAGAACCGAGCGACCAAATCCGTTTAACAATCTCGAGAAGAAGACAAAACACGGGCGCGGAATCGCATCGCCGAAAACCCGGGCGAAGAGAAACACAAAGAGTAAGAAGAGAGTAGAAAAATTATGGACGCCAGGCAGCCTCCCCGAAATGAAAATCAAATACGTATTAAAAGTCTTATTGCGCGCCCGGGAGCGGTCCCAATTTCCTTTTTAAATGAGAAACGAGACCGTCTATCTATATCTCTTTTGTATGTATATCTATAGATATACAGGGGTACCACCGCCGCCTTCTCTATAAGTTGCTCCTAACGAGAAATCTTCTTTCTGGATATAGCGGTTTCCAGCGTTTATTGCATTGCAAATATGGGGACCGTTGTTTCAAGTAATATATTAGAATAACATTCTGAATGTATTTCCATATACAGAGTTCGTTGGACGCTTCTTTTGAGGTTAAGTGTTTTTTTTGTCTCCAGAATCGTGCAGAAGGAATGAATGAAGGCTGAATCATAAAGTATATATTTGTATAGAGAATAAACAGGGATCACTACAATATGTCAGCAATATTACCGTAGAAAGTCGTGAATGATATCAAGGAACCTTTACTAGCTACATAGAGAGCTTCCCTTACCATTTGTGGAAAATAGTGTTGAGCTTTGCTTACAACAAATACCTGATCTAAAAAAATTTGTGATCCGTGTCGAGAAAATGTTCAGCAAAGGACACTCACCCTGACGAGCATGATTTAATTTACCGTTGGTGTTTTTCGATTCTGGTTTGAATTGACCGTTCACTTTCTCCTCTAAATACTGAACCACAATCACAGAAAATTTGGTAAATGCCTTTATGGGAGAGAACATGGTGAGTATCCTTGGGCGAAGGAAGATTTTGGGGGATTTTATTTAAAGATTTAAAAATGGGTATAATGATAACAATAGGGGTTTGTTGATTGCTAGCTTCTGGTGTTTTCCCAGGAAGGAGAAGAGCAATTTCAATTCTTTTTTGATGCTGTCAAGTTGGGAAGATTGCGCGGTATACAAGACAGCTGATTACTCTTTTTTTTTGTGGTGAGTGGTGATGTGAGTGGGCGTAACTATATTGATCAGTATTTAGGGGTTTCCTGTAAACAGAATTTCCGGTAAACAGAACATTTGGGAGGCGAGTAACTAATATATCAAGGAAGTGTAGGGAACCATTTGTTTCAATCTCCATGTTAAGCCAATTTTTGGTTTTAAATTCACACGTTCCAACGCAGTAGTTGCATACACCCCTGCACGTCCACCGTGTCCTTGTCATAAAGTTTTCACCTCTAGCGTAGTTTACACATTGAGGTACTGCGACTTACTGGCGCTCATCACCCAGTTTTTGCTCCTAAAGAAACCATTTACATGATTGGTGATCCTTTAACAATACCACCACCCAATGCAGTAAAAGTGTTTTTCTACGGTGAACTTGCGGTTCTTGTTGTTGCTGAAAAGGGATGCTTATAACAGCTTATAATGCATTTGATAATTTTTCTAAGCATTGTTTGCATCTTGTTGCTCTGTTATAGTTTTGTCTTTATCTATCGTAAATTTAGGTTACTATTTAATCATCGTTTGTTGTCCCAGTTCCTCAGTAGATAAAGAGAGAGTCTGTATTGTTAGTGAAAATTTATCAATAGCCGTCGTTTGAGTTTCAATGTCATTAGTACTCCTATTGCGCTCGTTTTCTGAATCCTGCCTATTTCTTATAATTTCACTCTGTCTGTCAACTTTGATTTTGTAATGTTCAGTACCATTTTCAATAGTGTCGATCATATTTTGTTGTAGTGATTCAAGTTTCTTGATGTTATTAGTCAGTCCAGTAGTCCTTCTTTTGCAGTAGCTGCACTAATACATTGTCCAAGACGAAAGTTTACATTCATTATTCTTATCTCTGGTGTCTTCTAAAGATTGAATACTATGCTTCAAAATATTACGGAAAAGTGCTAACAAAGTTGTGCTTGCTTCTGTTTCTTGAGTCTCTTATGATTTTTGTGAAAGATATTTTTTAACTTTCTGTAAGGTGATGATATAGATGCTGGTGGTTTTAAAGTCAGCCATAACGTTTCTTCTTATAGCTGGATTCCATTTTCTGCCAGTTCTTCAGGTAACACGGTTTTCCGAGTCTATTTCCCTTTTCGCATCTTTATTCAGCTTATTTCAAGAGGTTGTAAGTATGCCATAAGTCTTTCTTTGCTTCTGGTTCTATGTTTTCCCCAAACTCAAAGAGCACTTTCCTGGGATTAACTTTCGGGACGATTAGATTTGGGATGATTAAATGATAGAGGCGGGCGAGTAGTTTGCAGTTCAAGATTAAAAAAAATTGTTTGAGGACGCTAAGGCTCTTTACTATCGGTATACCAAGTGTGTCAACGTCTTAGGGGACTATGTTGAAAAATAAAAAAAAAACCATCTTTCCAAGTCGTTTCATTCTATGTTAAGGACAATAATATCTAAACTGCTCTCGTATATTAGATTTTTAACAATCAGAGTTTGTAGCATTAACCCTGGTCCCACCAGATCAACCTAGACAAAGTTCTGTTCACCAAAATGAACCACAGTTTACCATAAGTTATTCTTATAATCTGGCACACCTTCTACCAACCTCTCCTACTCAACTGTATTGGTGGCACTATATATAGCTCCATAGAACTCACAATCAGGCAGTTTTGTGTTACTGTACTCGCATAATTAATCTCAATTTCAGTTGAAACTTATGTATGTGTGGTAATTCAAAGATTGCTCTTCTGACATGTACCAATATTTTCCCAATCAACAAGCTCCTTCTCCTTATTCGTTACCTACATATCAGTATTGCCACAAGATCTCTAGGCCAAACATTGCATGTTTTTGTGTGATAATGAAGGTCCTGGGTTTTCCTTGTTTAGATCTTGTATAGCCCAATCTTTTACATCTCTTAGGACTTCTTCAATAATGAGTTATTGCTCCTTTTATTCTTCTTAAGATCAATTATTTTTCAGGCGTGAGTGATAATGCTCATGTTCTATTATCTTTCTATCCGCGTTAGTATCTATGTTGACTCAATAATCCGAACCGACATCTTAAATCATTTCCTGAATAGGCTTAAGAATGCCTAAAGAGATCTTTCGAAAAATCAAATGTTTTATTTTTATAATTGAGTGAGCAATCCCAGTAATCTTTGAAAAGCATAGTAGGTAATTGATAAAGAGTTATTGTTTAACCCTGAACTTAGGCTTGTAGAGAAATATGCGGTCGCTATATACGACGTCGAAGTTCCTGGAGCACCATCTCTGATGGAAGATATCCATCCTTAAATTTTATTATGAATTAAGTAATGATCACAAATCATCTGCTGAAGAACTAGAAAAATAAATTGCTGACAGTGTTGTTCTTGAACTAATTCGTTGAATACTTCCTTCATCAAAATAAAAGATTTTGAAATTGAAATTAAATTTTCCGCATTGCCTGTAGGTATAAAATTTACTTCAAGTAACCGTTTGTTTTTAAACATAAACGGAGATATTATACCAGATAAACAATAAACCTTGTTATTCATTAACTCGCGTGTCAAGAGCTCGCCCAGCTGTAATAAAGTTAAAACGTGGATAGGTATTTTTTCAAGTTACCTCTTGTTTTATACGATGTTCTTTTTAATTCCTCCGTGTACACATTGGCCGCAGTAGGTGCTGCTATATATTATATTATAAGGTGTATATTCTGAAACCAGTTACCTGCTAATGGATAATAAACAATGAACGATATTCAGAAAAAGAAAAAAAGATGCGTTGTTAACTAAATGAATATGGGATACCACATCCAGCAAATACAATAAAATTTTATGTTTATCTTCTCTAAAGTTTAAGTTCCACGTTGTCTAAGTTAATTATTATGTTGTCAGAGATATTTAACCGATGTGTTTATTGTGTACGAGCATAAATTCGATTAGTTCTGTCGGGTAGAAAAAAATTTGAATATTTTCACGCGAAATACGTGACCTGGAAGGATGTTATTAATCAGAGTTAAAAAAAAAATAAATCAAAAGCGGAAATTTATCAGGGAATAATTCAGAGCAACGTGACAACCGGGAATGAATATTTATATGCTTTTAATATATTACTTTTTTCCGTTGGAATTGTCTGTTTTATAAATCGAATATGACATACTAATTAATGTAATGTTTCGGTTGTTTTTTCTTTATGCTAACCGAAATTAATGCGAAATTGGTCACGCATTTTAAAGATTGGAGTTCCCGAATTCACTCATAGAAAGAGTTTTATACAGGGTTACCTTAAAGTATGTAATGGCAAATGTGCAGGTACTAAGCGGATGCAATCATAATAATGCAAATTAATATCGGCAAAATCTTCATGAGATAATATCTAATCCAGGTGAAATTTCACAACACCACATTGTTACTAAGGCTCACTATACTAAACTTGGCGATGTAAATAGATTCTACCATCATACCGATAAGTTAAGCAATCGGAACGCTGCGCTCGCCTGTGTGTGGGATAACTTTATATATGCGAAGTTATGTTTAACTTATACATATCTCCTGGCATAGCATGGTGCCCGCTTCCCTCCGAGTTTGCTTATCGATTACGTTGTTTTATTGAAATTCGTAATTAATTGTTAACATTACCGTAATAGTTCATGTGGCAGGTAGCGAAGGAACGATGTTGTTCAACGGAGCCAAATATTTGCCCACGCTAAACATTCAGTGTAGTAAGGCAGACGAAATCCTTTATTAGTGGATTACGGAGATGTTATTGTGTTACAGATGAAGTGATTTGTATTATAAAGGGGATGGGGTAACTTATTCGAAAAATCGATTTGTTGTAGGTAAATTAGTAATGTGAAAACTCCACGAATATGTTACTGTTTCAATTTTATAAAGCAATGTCTTACATGTTCAACTTTGATCTTTGATTGTACAGTTATTGCAAATAGTAGTCGGCCGGTTTTTTGTACAGTCGCTCGAATTAAGTTCCGAATCAAAGTATATGAAATACAGTGAGGATAGGAGAGCAAAAATCGAAAATATGAAAAGTAGTTACCAATTTAAAAATGGCAGCTAGAAAAAAAAATTGAATTCAAAACTACCGACAAACCGAAAGTACAATATAATGCAACTTGCGCGAGCGCCAATGGAACAATATTGTCCGGAATTTGATTGAAAACCTGCATTGAAGTATACATATATTTGCTTTCTGGAAGTTATATAACAAAGACTCACTTTTATTATCAAATGTACTGTGAATCAAACATTTTAATTTCAATTATTGAATGGTGATCATCTTGCAGAATTAGTGAATACGACTTCTTAACGTTTCTAAATAAGCTGGAGACTAGCACGATGATTCACCTTTGTACCTTGTTGTACTTTGGGGCGATTGTACCTCGGGTCTTTGCTGTCGTAGACGGCATCTGTAGGATAGTAACCGAAACACTAGTATAGTTACATAAAGTTTATATGACAGTTTAAATGTAGGTAACTTTCAGTCCCGGCAAAAGTTTCGTGTAGAAGTGAATGTCAAATGAAATTTTTACGTATTAAAAGTAAATATTCTTAGGAAATTTTGGTAAGTAATCACTCTTCTACTGCTAATTTTAGAGCATTCAAACAATGAAGCTATAAGCATTGTAGTATGACCTAATAATAGCTAACAAAATAATGTTGATAAACATAATCTGCAATTGTAAATTCGCAATTTTCTATTTAATACGCAGTTGTTGTACCTCGAGCCACTGTACATGGCTGTACCTTGGGTAGCCCCGAGGTACATACAACCACATTCATTGTTTTGATATTTTTTTATTTTTCAGCATAATGCCTCGAAGTAAACAAGGACAGATCAGGGAAAAAGTCGATGTAGAAGCTTTGACGAGAGCAGTTCAGGATGTTATACACAACCAAACTCAAATTAGAACGGCAGCTCGAAATTTTGGTGTCTCGCGTACCACATTAGCCAGACACGTCTTGAAAGACAAAACGATACATAATAATTCCGATTTTGAATATATTTCGCTGGAAACGATGTTAATTTCACGGATGCTTAAGAATTGGAACTGGTTGAATACTGTAAACAAGCCGCAAGTCTGCACCACGGCTATACGAGGAGCTCTCAAACTTGCGTTTGACTATGACTTCGGGTCGGCGTTCACCTCGGGTCGGCGTTCACCTCGGGTGCGTTCATCTCGGGTCGGCGTTGAACCCTTAAAACTGCACTACCCCATCCCTGGTTCATAGCGGCAGTAGACTTCGTATATAGGGGAGGATGCTTGGGCGTAGGCATGGGCATACGCTCCGGTGTCCGGCCGCTAACCGTCGGAATATACGGTGGGTAAGTGAGGCACCCTACGGCGCTTACCTAGAGAACTCTGCAGCTGCACTACCCCATCCTTTGTGGCCACACTCAGGGAAACGGGCGTGGCGAGAGAATTTGGCGAAGATAGTAGGGGAGGATAAAGTCGGTTCGCCGAGGAGTAGTCCGACCGCTGGTTGTCTGGTTGGGGAAACCTTCGGTTTCATCCTAAAACAACTCGGTGACTCTGGGACCCTACGGTTTCACTGTAGCTGCCGCGGATACTTGATCGCCGGAGGGACGAAAGGGTTGGCGCGGTTGGCATTTTGGGGAGGGCTTTTGCCCGGCCGTCCCCGTAGTTCAGGCTTAAACGGGCGGGGCTGGTTGTACCTCACAGCCAGATTCCGTTTCCCACGCTTGACCGATAGTAGCCATCCGCAAGGAGGCCCCGTGGGGTTAGAAAAGGAGTTCGCTAAAGCGTCTCCAACGGTGACCCGTCCAACGTTGACAAGAAAAGTCTAACATGGGTAGCACGGGGGAGAGGAGCCCACCGGTTCGCCGGGCCTCTCCGCGAGGTGTCGGTCTCGTGCGGGCAACTGGTTTCGTGCCTCTTTGTCCTGAGGAGTGTGTGCACTTCCCTGTTTTGCCGCATACCTAACGGTCGGTCGGCAGCTGGTGCTCCTTTGGGGTCCAGCAACCACTTTCGTGACTATGCCGCTGTCAATAACATAGGAATGCCTTTAAATTGGACAGAAAACAAAGCTGCAGGAGGCATGTGGTTGTGAGGCCAGAAGAAAGCCAGAAGGTACGAGTTTAGCTCGTTTCACAAGCTTCAACCGCGAAAATGTTTAGGCTTTTTAATTTAAGTGAAGTAAAAGCAAGATACAAGTTCCCACCGAGAAGAATCTACAACCTAGACGAGATGGGCAACTCAGCAGTGCACATACCTCCTAAAATCTTATCCACGAAAGGAGTTAAGCAAGTTGGCAGCGTCACATCTGGCGAAAGAGGTGTCAATGTAACGATGATAGCCACAATAAATGCAGTCGGTAATCACGTGCCTCCCATGTTAATATTCCCTCGAGTGAATTTTAAAGATCACATGCTCATAGGTGCTCCGACAGGTTCAGTTGGTGGGGCATATCCATTCGGTTGGTAAAATGAATACCTTTTTGTGAATTACCTGCAACACATTATTGCTAATGAAAAGCCATCTAAAGAGGACCCTGCTCTTATAAAACTGGATAACCATGAATTTCATATTTCGATTCAAGCAATCGAAATGCTCCTCATACATCGCACAAACTCCAGCCGCTAGACCGCACAGTATTTGGGCCATAAAGACGTACTACAACTACTATGTAAACAACTGGCTGCTAGATAACCCTGGAAAACCCATAGATATCTACCGAATTGCATAAATCATTGGAAAAGCGTATGATAAATCTTCTAGCCCTGAAAACATAAAGAGTGGTTTCGCAGTCACCGGAATTGAATCTGAGGATGAAAACGCTTTTACAGGCGATCAATTTTTATCATCTTATATTACTGATAGACCATTAGAAACACCATCAACTTCCACGAGGAATTCTTCTGATAATCTTGCTGATAACGTGATAATTTCAACCCCAACAACAGCAGCAGGGTTGCCGACCCATTCTACACCAGAAATGATTCGACCGTACCCTCAGGCGGAAAAAAGGAAGAAAGTTGGAAGAAGGCGAACGGGAAAACCGGAATATTGACGGACACACCTGAGAAACAGGACATTGAAACTTATAAAGGTAAACGAGCCAAACCAAACAAGACCAAGAAAATTGTTACAGGAAGTTTAATGGAAAGAGAAATTTCTTCAGAAGAGGAACTTCAAGAAAATGTTCCTTCCGATTCAATTGAAGATGATGATGTGGAAACTTTGCAGAGGAGTTGAAGGCATTAGAGGAAGAAGAATTGCAAGAGGATCACTCCTTATCAGGGGATATCCTTACAGATGACTTTGTAGTGATAAAAATACCAGAAAAAAGAGATAGTTACTATTACGTAGCAAAAATTCTCGGTGTGCTTATGCAGGAAGAATTCGATATTATACTAGTTGATGAAACAGTTTACAGCATTCACGGTCAGGATACTGTAAGGAGATTACCAGCACCTTTTACAACCGGCTTGTCTTTACGGCAACAATCGCAGTTATCCTTTTCGGTTGACTTCAAATTTTACAAAATGAAATAAAAAATATAGGTTAGTTATGGTGTATATTCATGTTTAGTTACTTACCCATAGCTTTTTATGCTTAAAAATAAAGTTATTTGTCAAAACATCTTATTGTTTCATTGTTTCTAAAATATTAAATATATGTCATCATCATCATATGTCATCGCGTTATGGTTAGATATTAGGTGGCGTTACTGTAGTAAAAAAAAAAATTAATTGTGAAAAATGGCCGAGATACAACACCCTCCCTACGTGTTGGTTTAGATAATTCAGTAGTCTTGATTTCGACCTAAAAGATAAATAAAGCCCCACGTCAAACAAACAAATCTCTACCTGCCCAATTTATGATTATCTGCATACCAAGGAAATGATCCAAGAGGTAAGAAGCGTCCCACATCTACTGAATGACATCAACATCGACCTCAAGCCCAAATCGCTTTAACTGTTGAAGCTGAAGAATGTTGTGCACTTGTTGCGATCAGAAGGGTGTCGCGTATCATGAGCTCCTTTTAGTTACTAGCCTTGAGGATCTACTAAAACTATTAATCCTGTTTGTTGATCGATGGCAACGGAAGGGCTGACAAACTCGCAAAGAGAGGGAACCTTGTAGGAAAAGAGGTAAAGAACTACTACAGCATTGTCATAGGCCTAATGACTGAACATGCTCCGATGAAAGGACACCTATACAAAATCGGAGTGTTTGACGGGGACACAAAGTGTAGACTTTGTGAGATAGAACCGGAGACAGCCGATCATATACTACGCGACTGCGAGGCAATAGATCGCAGCAGGCAAAATCTATTTGGGAAAACGAGGAGGAAACCTAAAGACATACGGTGTCAGACCTGTACAGAATAGTGGAATAGTGGAGTGGGTCACCGGCACCGTGTTACAGTGGGTGACTTAAATATACAGACGTGGCACAATAAGCCCGAAGGGACAAAAAAATCTTTTTGCTAGTGTCAACAAAATTAAACGTATTGATCGAAAAAAGCAACCAGCATGGATTATAAGACACAAAAAATAACTTGCAAACATCAGTTTATTACTGCTTTAGATTTATTTACTTGAATATGTCAAACTAGTTAAATTTGTTCAAAGAGAATTTCATGACAAATTTTACTCGGAACAAAAGAAAGTGTATTGGTAATTTTTTCTAGTTCTATAAAAAAAAATCAAACTAACTTTTATACCATTATGGTATATAAGGAAGCATAGTAGCTCGAGATTAATCGTTAATGCAAAAACAAAAAAAAAACGACCGCAAATTTAATTTAGCTAGCAAAACCGCAAAATACTTGCGTGTTTAAGAGTCAAGGTTACGTCAATATTTTACTACAACAAACGAGTTAATGCAGCACTAGAGTATAAACAGTATATTACACAAACTGCCTCGTAAATAGATAAACAGCACTCCAACTTGAAATTCATATAATTTTTACGAATATAATTTAAGCGGACGTACCTTCGAATGTTGGTCATTTTTTTTATTTTTCGATAAACATGGAACATTTCGGGTCACGACCTAGCAACAAGATAACCTGAATAAAACGTTACATTACACTCTGACCTATTTGAAATTAATATTGTACGTCGTATTAGCATTTAGTTCAGTTTATTGATCTGTCTCGAGTTATGATAAACGCGTGCTATAGAATTATTTACCATTTATTCTAATCAAAAAAAAATTGTTAATTAATATAATAATTAATGTGCATGTTGTCGCATAATTAAATAAGGACCAATTTTCTAAACACTTTTCTGGAATCTATATAGAGAACTTTGTATACATACATATTTATGATTTCAACATAATCCCTTTTCGACGACTTAATTTTCTATTTCCTCAACAATCTGAATTTTTGACTCGTCCTTAGGTTTTCTGTTTTTATCATAGAGTGCCAAAATTCAAAGACAGATGATGTATAACGCGTCCAAATTCTTTAATCACCTTCCACCAAGAGTATTTAAAATCTTGCTAGATTTAAATACAATTAAGGAGCAATTAACAACTGCTGTGCTCTACAATTGTGAGGACTTTTCTTCGCTGGAGAACTCGTGATGTGTAGCCTGAATTGCGGCGACGTGTACTACGTGTGTGTGAGATTTGTTGGCTGGCACCCTGTATAGTGCAATTTATTTATTTAATTGTTGACATGTTTTCTGTTCTATTTTTACATAACCCCTTTTAATGAGTGTAATCTACAACGTTGTTTAAGAAATAAATCTATATTATTATTATTATTATTATTATTATTATTATTAAGGTTATACACATTACTGGAATATCCACAGTGTGATCCTTATACTGTTGCTATTTCATTTTGGTGATTGTCTTTATAGATGATTATTTGCTATGATGCTTCTTAAAATCGTCCATACAGGATGAGATGTTGGTTTTACATGGATATCCTAAGTTTAGACGAGCATTTTAGAAGATAGAAATACTAGTTCTTACAAAATGGGCATCCTGCAAATGAAGCTGAAAGTAAGACCGAAATTCTGGTCATCTCTCAAACCTTGGAACTCAACTGATTTCCAATTCTTTAAAGTAATTTAATTAAAGTTGTTCGAGTCTCTTTCAAATCAAAAGAAACAACAGCGTAGCATCCACAAGGTGATTCAGAAAGGCCTAAGTCTTACAGTTGTCGTATCAAGAAAACAAGTCTTTCTCTTCGGCAGAACAGGTCTCTGTAGGTATGATCCCGGGATCGTCGCGGACGCTAAAGTCCTTCATAAATGCTCTCTAAGCAGACCACACCCTCACATAACAATCTATATGTGGAAGAACACCTTTCCTTTGGATCTCTACCGTTGTGTATCTGAAACTGACGCTGGTCCTTTTCATTTTCTTCTGGGTGTGGTTGTGTCTGATAAACAATAACCTCAAAGGCCTTCCCGTTTGGTATGTATAAAACTATCAGCCAGTTCACTAAACAATTATCAGTAAGGACCACGTTTCAATCAGTTTCATCGTCTCTGACTTAGCTGATTTGAACTTACAGCACAGGAAAATATCTTCCAGCTGAACTAGAATTAATCATATTTAAGTCACTAGCAATTACTTAGCATAACCTTCACCTTTAGAGCTCTTTTAGGCTAAAGCGTGATATAAGGGCAGATATTATTTTATATATGAGAATATTTGAGTAATTATTCGATAATAAATGATTATAATTGACTACAATCAAATAATTCATCTTGGAAATACCCCTTTGAGGTTAACCAAAACAATTATAAATGTTTTGAGCAATGTTTTGAGCAAGTTGACGGATCGATATCGCCCCCTAGAATGATATCGTGTGTAGCGTGATGTTTTACATTTATCGATACGTTAATCACGTTATCGCGATATTCATTACATTTATATTAAATTTAGGAGTCCGCGATCAAACGGTCGGGCGGTAAATGAAAATACGGACGTCGGAGTCGTAATTATTACGTTCACGTCATAAATTCGTGCGGTCGACGAATGTAATTGAACTAACGCGCTGTGGCAATCAGCTGGGAAATAAGTAACGCTCGTTGGTCATGAATTATGACCAGTTATAATATGTATTTACGCCTAAATAGGTTGTTCCTAGAACACATATATATGTATACATATAACATGTACGCATATATAAGGTACCTACGCATTTGAAAATCGTGTGTGATAATCTTAATTATATTAGTAGGTATCGATTATCATATTGATGAAGTGTATATCCATGGAAAATTAGAAATAAAGGCCAACGTTATTACCTTAAAATACATTATAATGTGTGGTGGTTCGAGATATCGTGTTGTCCCAACATAATCAATAATTTCTAGATAAAAATATGAAGGACAAGGTCAGAGGAACTAACAAGTACTGTTTTGTTATCAACGATTTTATGTCGATGCTTGGACAAGACTATGCTTCTCACAAGAGAAACGAAACCTCTGACAGTCTTATCCTTATTCTTAATGCTGTGTAGTTCCGGCTAGACGGTAGTAGTTCTCGGTTTCGTTTGGTATCGAGAAGCATTATGATTTGCAACGCTTTAGAGTTTATTTCGTAAGCGGTGTTAAAGTCTCGAGTAGCAAAATTCACATTTAACAGTTTCTTTTCGAGTCCTAATGATCGTGTTTATAATTCTAATCGTTTCCGAAATAGAAGCTCACTCTGCTCTCTCTGCAAATCTCTTTATAATTGTTTCTAGTCCACTGGTCCATATTTCTAGCAAACTAGCTGCAAAAGGCAAAAAAAGTCACTTGTACGACTAGAAATGACAAAACGGGCCAAAATAGGGCAAAATGTTCGTTTTCAAGAGAAATAGGATCAAAGGAAACAAGGATTGATTGCTACCTCTTCTAGTTGTTGTCCAGAATTGGGAATTTATTTGGTGTCAGTTCCACAATGCAGCCTTTATCCTTCTTAACTACAGAAGATGTCAAACAAGGTAATCTATTGAGATGAGCATAATTGGATTTACGACTCTAACATCGATACCTACTTCCCGGAGAAATACCAAGACCAGTTCCTAAGGGAGTGCAACATAAAAAAAGAACCTAAAATCAAATAAACCATAAATAGCAGCACGTCTTTGCCTAGATCCTAATTACAAAAAAAAACAAATCCTTTAACATATCCTTAGGACGTCATTTTTGTGTTTTTAAAAAAGTGAACTGGAAAATAAAGAATACAGGTAACAATAGAAAACAAAATCGAGAGAGCGACCGTATCTACCGAAATTAGAACAGGTCCATTCAGACCTCATTTTCACTATGATTGTTTGACCTCATTCACCAATCATGATTACAATTCCTTTAAAACATGTACAGGAAAATAAAGGATTTAAGACAAACAAAACATGAAGGGGCTCGTGGCCTAGTGGCTTGCACACTTGCCTCGTAGTCCGGCAGTACCGGGTTCGAACCCCGGTGCTTCCTTTCTGAGTTTGGTTTTCTGTAGTTTTCCAAATTCCACGGCAAATGCGGAAAGGTTACATCTTAAGTCGATCTACAGCCGCAGGCGTAATAATAACTCATGGCCAGCCGATGCCCCCTGTAATTGACGCAAGCTGGTGGGGGATGCTAAGGCATGAATTATTATTATTATTATTATTATGAAGGAAGAAGAAATGGAAGAAGTGACCGGTATCATTCAGTTTTGAATGTTTTACGTCAAGAATCAATTTCTATATAAACAGTTTATAATGGTCGTTGGTACATCTGAAAGGGCAGGACACACCGCCCCTCTCTCTTCTTAAGTGGTAAATATTCTACCACCCTCTCCTATTATCATTCACAATAATTCACAAACGCACCATCAATATGATTATTAATTAATTGGCTTAATTGGGGGTGAGCTGTTGGACAATTTTTCAAGCTTGCTTCAGTAAAGTGGACTTGTATAAAGCCATAGGAGAACTCCTTGCTATCAGCATCTTCATTATCGTCATATATTGTAAGAGCAAGGCGGTAGTTCAATCTCATCTTCGTTCATAACCATGTCATTTGTATTGTTGTGTGTGAGCTCTTCACTTTCTACTCCATACTTCTTAATATAACTGATTTTTTAGACTTAATGCTCAACTCCTTTCCTCCTTATATAATACCATATGAGCTGAATCCAGCTTTCTGTAGTGCCAACTGTTGTAAGCTGGTCTTTAAATGTTTCGCAAGCTCAAATTCTGAAAAACAAATCTGTATTCCTCTCCACTAGATGAGCTTGCGCCTCCATAGGATCTTTAGCGGAGCCAAATATCAGACATCTATATAGAATATATCAAGGAAATGTAATCTTTTCCACACAATTGTCCGAAAACATTACTATTAATTGGCGGTGGATTCAGATCTGCAGGTGATATCTGCATTTAGAAATCTATTTAAGATTAAGTGGCAATATCTGTGGAAAAAGAGTATCTAAACGGATATCTTCCGCCATTTTCTTGTTTAAAGTATCATTATCAGCAAAATAGTTCTTATTAAAGTTCCTTTCCTCACTGGTAGCTGCTGCCGTGTATGTATGTGGATGTGCTCACTTATCTATTTATGTTTGTGTACATATACGACAGGCCCTCGTCCGTAATAAGCATTTATGTCATCCATCCAGATTATCTGGGATTAAAGTGTACGGGCTCGTACGATTTTTTTTGCTGTCCGGATAGCGTAGATATTTTGTGCCTCCAATGTCGGCGTTTTTATTACTTATTTATACCAGCCAGGTTTCCCCGTTCGCGTTTCTTTTCTCTAATTTACTACTCTGCCTTTATTATCGGCGAGTTTTATCTTTTTTTTTACCGGCTAGTCGTAAATAAAGATTTACTTCGAAAGGCAATTTGGAATCCATCGATATGATTGGTCCTCTTTTTTATATTGTAAATGAGTCTCTTCTGCATAATTGTGCGATCGTAATTAATTGGATGCTATTAAATGGAGATAAATTATCTTGTGTTGCTGCGTTCGGGATCGTTTCTGGGAATGAAAATCGTAATTAGAGAGGAAATCTGGACAGTGTCGAAATTTAATACCTAGGAAGTGTATGTTATAAACATCTGGTGAGCGACAGAGAGAGAGAGAGAAAGACGCATATTGTAAGGTGTTTTATCGCTTCGTTACTCACACCACTTTTCCGTAAGTGGTGGCTCTAGAGAAGTATAGCAAATCATATTCAGAATTGTCAAACGATTGATTTTGTATTTTGGTCATATAGGGATTTGGTTAGCTTAGTAGTGAGACCACAATGCACACCAGCCAGCGGCACGTATTGGATGCGTTGCTTCTAATGAATCATTCATGGATTTTCTAAATCCAAAATACGGACGTTTTAGTAGATTATCCAACACATCGAGCAGAAAATGGGACTTTGTCCGCAAAATCGGCTTTCCATGAATTCTCTTCGCTGAGCATGGTCTGTTGGCAAAAGTTGTTGAGTCAATTGGACTTTGTAGAGGTGGGAATGCAAATCTTTATTGAGAATACGCTGAAGAGTGGTTGTTGTCATGTATAATTCTTGTGCACGAAGATAAATCGATGGCTCTGGAATTTCGGCCACACTATCGCGAACTGCCATGATGTCTGGTCATTCTGTCTACCAAATATTGGTGGCACTCTACAAATGGCGGTAATCAAACTTTCACTCATTTTGATAAGAGTGTTTAACAATCACGACGAGTTGTTTTGTCAGCATTCGATCTGTCACAATCATGAGCCAGTATGTTTGTCACACATGACGAAGAATTCAAATCTTGTGTTCTGATTATATATTTTTGATCTAAGTATCATAATTTTCTGTATTGAACTCCTTCAGGAGCAAAAAGTGGATAGAGGACACCGGAAAGTCACACTAACTCAGGCAGACGGTCAGAGGGATTCTCGCTTCTAGTGTGGTTTACTCATCGAGTTACCGTGACCTTCTGGCGCTTCTTACCAAATTTGTATTTTAAAGAGGCCACTTATTTTACTTGTTAGTGGCGAAACGTCGAGTTTAGTAAATTTTGTATATTTTGTGCGGGGGGGGGAGAGGAGGGAGGAGAGGCACTAGCACTGGATGTCTATATTGTAAAAAATGACTTTTTAGCCGATTAAGTTGGTTCTGTGTTCTTTCAAAGTTTCTTTTCTTATTTTTCTTAGTAACTGTAATTATTGAAGACGTCGTGTTTAAGATTAAAAGTCGAACAGTCATTGTGTTTTTTTTGTTATTATAAAGACAACCTTTTGACATCTTCTGATGTTTCCGAAAAAAATCTTGTCTCGAAACTTGATCATTTACAAAAATATATACTACAATACTTCAAAACTAATATACATCAAAAATATTTGAATATTCTATCTACGAGTTAACCAATCACGATTGTCGTCATCCCACGATTTGGGAGGATGAAGGCGGACATTTTCTGATGCCACAGACAGACACATTTACGATTTGAGAGACGTGGTTTTTGCTTTGAAAGAAAATCGTCCTAGCGTACATAGTTACCGTTTAATCCCCAATAGTGCGGACAAAATACCTAATTTTGCAGCGTTTTTTCTTTCAAGATTAGTACAACGAGACCCTGAAGTATCGGGCAGAAATATATTTAATCGCTGCACATACGTAGATTTGACAATATTAACAATTAGAGAGATTTTCTTTTTTTTCATGAAGGGTTTTTTTTTAGTCGGCGAATATCAGACGGTTCGTAACGCCTACAATAAATTGAATCCCCAAAGAAGTTTGAGATAAGAACGTACCGACAGCTGATTTAATGAAGATAATTTTGTGTATATATATATGTTAGACATATATTTTTCTCCGTCTTCAGGATTAAGGTATTATATACTAGATATACATATATGACCTTAACGAAGCATTTAAAAAAAAATGTGTGCTAACGTTCCCGCTTTTCTATTCCATGTTTTAGTTGTTTTGGAAGCAAATTTCGACTGTGATGTCCAACGAACAAATTGTACGTACGAGGGAGCGTTTTTATATTCGCGGAATGGGGGATAAGGGGTGGAAATAAAAAAACCAAATTATTTTTCTTTTTCAATATATTCACCTGCAAAACGGATACATTTTTCACATCTTTCAATTAATTTATTTATACCCTCATAAATGATTTCTCTTTATCTGCACAATACGCCGAAACTGCCTCCTTGACTTCATCATCGGCAGTAAATTTTTTACCCCGCAGCTCTTTTTTCATTTTCGGAAACAGGTAATAATCACTCGGGGCCAGGTCTGGGCTGTAGGGTGGGTGATTCACAATTTCGAAGCCCACCTTATGCAGGGCAGCTAACGCAACGCGGCTCTTGTGGACGGGCGCGTTGTTGTGCAAAAGCAGCACACCTTTCGTCAATTTTCCCCGTCTTTTCTCTTTAATGGCTTCTTTTAGTCGCTCTAATATTGAAGCGTAATATTCTCCGGTTATAGGAACACCTTTATCTATATAATCAATCAACAATATTCCTTCCGAGTCCCAAAATACCGTTACCATGAGTTTCCCAGCTCGGGTCGTCTTCAAGGGATTTCCTTCTTTGTTTAAGTAAACTATGCCACTTGTACACCATGGTTTTTCCTGGACAAGAGTCGCCGTAAACCAAAACATCTCATTCATTATGGTCGCGACTGATTTTCCTTGCCTGCTAAGGAACTTTATAACGGCACGATATTCGATTTTTTCCATATTTCACTTTTCACTCCTGATTATGTTACTTGGTTGACGATAGCTCAAAGACTAACTGTCTAATAACAATGAAACTTCGTATTTATACTAATTATGAGTCGCTGCACAGGCCACGCCCCCAATGCGCCTAATCACCGCCCTACAACCCGCTCATGCCACGAATATAAAAACGCTCCCTCGTATGTTTCATCATCGTTCTCTTCAATTTTTTTGTTCATAAAGACTTGGTGGCGCGTCT
Organism: Holotrichia oblita; assembly: GCA_023690525.1. Lineage (NCBI taxonomy): Eukaryota > Metazoa > Arthropoda > Insecta > Coleoptera > Scarabaeidae > Holotrichia > Holotrichia oblita. The sequence continues at coordinate 200,033,778 of CM043016.1, forward strand.
GATATTGTTGAGACTTTTAGGTAGAAGGACTCCTCAATGTCCTGAATCGGCTGGCATAGGGAACGCTGCCGTTGTCATCATCTCGGATCCATTCGACAATTCCACGAGACATTGAATTAACTTTTGTTAGGATTATTTTTTTGAATATACAGTTGTGCCATATCACGGGTAATCTTCTAGTGGCGGTTACAGTAGCAAGCTATAACACATCACTCAATAAATCCAGGTCTGACACATATGTACATATATGGTAACATTGTTGACAGATCTACGTGATTTCCGGGTAGTACTGACCTTCACACAGTACATATCAAAATTTCATGGCATTCTGACCGTCAGTTGAAAGGTTACCTTTTTAGTGACTCCAGTTTTGTAATTTTTAAGATAATGGATAGAAAGGAATTTCGTGTGTTGATTAAATGATAAGTATTATGGGGACTGTGCACCAAGGAAATCAACTATTATTGACTAGTCTGCTGAATTTAAACGCGGTTGTACAAGCACCGATAGTGCTGAACGTTCTGATCGCCAAAAATCTGTGGTTGTCCCGGAAAACATAAAATGCTCACACCGGAGGAGAAACAACAACTTCGATGATTCAGAGCGCTGTTTGCAGCTATTCAAGCGAAATAAAAAGGATTTCTTTCCTCAGTATATGACAATGGATGAAACATGGATCCACCACTACACGCCTAAATCAAACATATCGCCAGCATAGTGGACAGCAGTTGGTGAAGGTCGTCCAAAGGGAGCAAAAACTCAAAAGTCGGATGTCAAGATTATGGCATCCGTATTTTGGTGGGACGCATATGGAATTTTGTTCATCGACTATCTTGAGAAAGGCAAAAACATCAACAGTAAATTTTACATGGTATTATTTAATCGATCGAACGCAGAGATCAAGAAAAAACGGCTCTACGTGCAAAAGAAGAAAGTGCTGTTTCACCAGCACAATGCCCTGTATCACAAGTCGATGAAAACACTGATTAAATTGGATGAATTAGGCTTTGAATTGTTTCCCCACACACCCTACTATCCAGATTTTGTCCCCAGCGTCTACGTCTTTTGGCAGACGTAAAAAAGATGCTCCAGGGAGAGAAATTTGGAGAAGAAGAAGTAATTGTCGAAACTGAGGCTTATTTTAAGAGCAAAGACAAGTCGTTTTACATAAAGGTCATTGAAAAGTTAGAGAAGCGTTGGAATGAATGTATCACACTTGAAGGATAGTATGTTGATAAGTAAAATTGAATTTCTTAGATCTTTTAGATAGATCGGAGATTTATTGACAGTGTGTTTGACTTCTCATTGCACAAATTCATTCAGAACGTTCGAATAATCATTTGATCGAGCCAACTAACTTTCCTAGCTTCAAATATCTATATGACAGACAAAAGTAGTGCCAACATTACAAGATTTATCCACAATGAGAAAACACTCGTAAATTTTCAACAAAAGACCCCCCCGACTCAAGAATTTTTTTTATATGACCAATACTTTAGAAATGCTTTGAAACACGATTAACATTCGATTAAAAGGAGTAGTAGCTAGGACGATTAATTGATTTAATTCCACTTAAATCATGTTTTGGCGGTAATATCTCTATAATGTACTTATACATAATGATGGCACAAGCATTACAGTATCGATAACCAATATTACAATGTTTATTTTTCGTTATATTACGATAATATGATTTACGGTCTCAATATATTTATTGCCTAATGGAATATTACCCTTGCCTAGGTAGAAACACGCAAGAAGACATATACTTACATTGTAAAATATGTCCTACATATATCAACTTTGAGCGTGTACGTAGTCCTTTTACGGATAATATAATTCAATACATCTCACCGAGCATATTCATATTTACTGGAATATGGATAGTCGACTTAAAGGAGGTAGTTCGTACGGTTGGTACTACTGGTTGTATATCCTATAGAGGATATAATTTTTCCATGGAAATATTTGTACTTAGAGTGTTACGGAGAGAGATGGAAGGCAAGAAAATACGAGGAAGAAGGATTGGAATATTAAATTTTCCGCTTCTGCGTAATCGTATCATGTTGTACTATACGGTACTAGCCGAATGCTATACACACATGCACAGCTTACACGAGGTCTCGTAGTATAATGTTCGGCCGCCTCTACTATCCCTTTTAGTCAATAATAAATCATCTTACCTTATTGTATATGATGGCATTTATTTGACTAGCGACGTAAGCGAGTGAGATGGATGTAATCGTGTTTAAAGACGAGTGGAATATCTTAAAAATTTAGCTTTTAGAAAGATCGAGTCCCTTAATATCGATGAAAGGGTTTAATTGAAGATATTTTTATAATTTCGATGAATCTGTAGGAGATTAAATAGAATCAAATATTAATTAGAGAGAAAATTAAATTTGTATATCTTCAGAATGACAGCAGCACTACCCTTTTCTGTTTTTATCCTATTATTGTGCGAATGAATTCTTTCCTGAATAGACTCAGTAGGCAATACAACTAATAAATTATATTTTTAATTAGATCTCACCTTTTCATTTAAATGTAGATTCTAAAAATAGTCTTCCACGTCATTTTTTTTATAATTATGCATCCCTCCATTGAGCATAATTAATTACATTTCCTCTTTCAGATAGTTGCACTGGATTAAAACTGAGTAGATTTATGCGCGTTGCAAGCTCGCAGCTGGTTTGGAATTAATTAAAATATGGAACCGGTTATATATGTGTGTACATTCATATTTTTATATTCATACAAATAACGCATCTAGTTACATATGGTTAGCTATGAATGCTCTCATAATTTGTTACTTGAATGAAATGCATGCACGCGGTTAACTTCACATTTATTTCGCAGCCAATACCATAATTTCTGTTTTACGAGTTCACCGTTTGTCGATAATTATTCGAATGTATTTTCAGAATTGCGAATGTATAGAAATATGCAGGAAATGTTCGTATACAGCGATACTTTACTTGCACCTGAGTAATTGTTCTGTGTTAATTTCACAGTCTAAGTTTAGAGTTATGGGGAAATCGTCGTTGTTTTAGTAATTTCCCACTAAACATAATGACATCAATACTATATTGACGTCGCAATGTAATAGGCTATGAAACCTATTAAAATTTAATGATGTTGTTGTTACCAAAGCCTATTATTTATTTTTTAGAGGGAATCTAATTCTTAAAAGTGCTTTAGAAACCGCATACAGTGAAAAAGATAATCCATATTTATACCACCTCCTGTACCTCACAAGCTAAGAGACGAAGTTATAGGTGACGAAACGTCAGTAGTTTCTGACTATGTCACTAGCCGACAACTTCTGATGATCTAGAACTCTTTAATCATGATATCACAGACCCCTTACTGCTTGAAAACGAAGGCTTAAATCTTTCCTGCAAGATTTTTTAGAAACAAAGTATTGAATGGATTCAAGGAGATTTGATGGAGAGTAGAAAGACGTATCCAGCTGAAAATTGTCACAAAATAGAAACGTGTCAATAGTTGACTTATTCGAACTGTTTTGAATGAGGATTTTCTTTCTTGGAGACGGAAGTAAAACGTTATGCAATGATTTCCAATTCTTCTGGCCCCCCATGTGACTACTGCTAAAATGAAATCCTTTATAGAAGTTGTGGTTGTCAGTGGTTATAACGAGCTTCCGGGAAAGAAATACTACTCGAAGTTAGGAAATGATATGAAAAATGATGCGATTTCAAATGCATTGCTTGGAGACCGTTTTGTTTTCAAATAATGCGGTTTATTCATTGGTATGATAACTCAAAAATAGACCTCACCGATAGCTCTGGAAATTACAAACATTGCTAAAAAGTATTCGGTCAAATTTTACAGAAGATTTGGCTTATGATAAATGTATGATATAAAATTACGGCCGTCGCGGATGCAAGCAGTTTATTAAAGGAAAGCCTATTCGCTTTGGCTACAAAGTATGGAGTCTAAACAAGAAAGGAAGGATACCTCATAAACATTGCGATTTATCAAGAAAAATGATTTACCAGCTGCTCCTCTTGTAAGACTGATTGAGTCGCCACCAAATAAACAAATGCCTTATCGTTTTTATGTAGATAATTTGATAACTTGCATCAAAATGGCTACTCAGCAGCACATGTGCGCATGGTACTTCTTGGGACAATCGGATTCCTAGACATTGTCCTTTGAAATCCAAAGTGCAACTAAAGAAAGCTGCAAAAGGGATGTATGACATGCGTTGCCAAAGATGTGGAAATTTTATTTGTTAGATGTAATGTAATTAAAACGTATTGAATTTGCTTCTGGAAGAACGAACATTTATGTACAAGAAATTTTCTTTCATTCGTCGTGTATCATTGATCACACTCGTAGATAAGAGTCGCAGGTTACTGATGTAGTAGTTGTCCTTGTTATGTTGATTCGTGGTTGGTTCGGTTGCAAGGTTTAACAGATGACACGGCTATCGCATCAAGTGAATATAGCGTAAAAGATTTGACTTACGCTGACACCTAGTCACAATCTCTTTTGTTGTTAAGTCCTAAGTAATAAATTCATAGAGAATGAAAAAACATTTTGCATACAAAGAAGTCAGGGTGTTGGCAACACTGTATCAACTTACTCTGCACTGTCATACAAGAATCGATCACTTCAGTGCGAACAGCTTTCTTGAAAATCGATCAAAGCATAGGAAAAAAGGGTCAATACATTTTGAAAATTCCTTTATCATGCATCACCATGCAAATCGATATTGAAAGCATCACAAATAATATGAAGAATGAAGGTTCTAATTACACGTACTTTGGCTTCGCTTCCATTTGTCGAAGAAATGTGAAAGTGTCCAGCTTCCCAATTGCTAGCCTAAACAAAACAATTTCAAATGATAGGTTTAGTGAAAAATCACAAAAGCACAGATGATTCAACAAAATCAGCATCTAAAAAACCCAATGCAACACGTTCAGTTCTAAAACCAGCACATGTGTTGCATTTAAGTAAGCCAAAGAAATCTCCTACTTGAACCTGAATCGGCATCCACATGAAATCGACATTTCAGATATTGGGTGAAAACTTTGGTAGTAGCCATTATCTAGTTGGAAGGTAAGGTTATAGTTTTCAGTATATTCAATGGGGATTATCCGTACCTATTTTTTTGAAGGCAATGCTAACAGTTGCACATATGGCCAGTGATCGAAAGGACATAGTATTAAGATGAGTAGAGTCAAAATGGAGCTACTTCCTGTGCTACAAGCGATTGTTGACTGATCATATTACTTATAGGCGTACAGATCCCTGGTTCCTAAGAATCACCTTGCCGAGAAGTCAAGAAAGATAAAAAATTATGAAAAGCTGCCAATCTGTCTTTGGATGTTTTACATCGTATTGTGCAAGCATGTAAGTGGAGTTGCTTTCTGAATTTTGGCTCTTTTTAACTCTCTGGTATTGGAGATCATCTTATATTATAAATTCGAATGATGCTAGAGCTTCTAACCTTAAAGGAAGTCATTCTGGAACCCGGTCAGTAAGTTCAATAAGATTAAAAAAAAATTATTCTTGCTTCACCGATGCTAGATAATGGCTAACGATGCCAGTATAACCAATTTTCGAGTTTTCGATAATTTAGGCAACAATCTGATCTAACAAAGGAAGGAGGAAAAAAGCATTAAACGAACTGGTGCCATTTTATTTATATTAAGGCATATTAGAAGAATGAGAACACACTAACAAAAAGTCAACGTTTTTAAAAATCTGTGGGGTACTGTTGATCAAGAAGTACTACCAGTTCCCTGAATTGATAAGGAAGTATGTAACCACTCAGAAAAAGCAGCGCCTACATAAGCAGCTGGGATTTACTACTAAAACGTCATCTAAAATAGCCGATTTCTCTCCTAAAAAGCAAACCAAAATTTTTTTAAACAATTGGAATTTCTGCGGAGTTTTGATCTCATACCATGTGGCACATCTATTAAGGTCGTAGTTTTCAATACCCTACCGATTAGGATATACAATACAGATACTACAGTCTTCAAAACTTTTGGAGGAAATAGCATCAAACATCCATACACAACACTGATGATATAAGGAACCTAAAAGTCAATATTAGCTCTAGGCATGCTTTTGATTGGAGAGCAAAATTAGCTACCAATAATAGCCCTAAAACATGAGTCGCTTTGTCACTAGGCTCTACGCCAATCACTTCCAAACACTTTCCTCCATAGTCTTGACCTCTCCTCCATCACAAGTAGTAATGGCTGTAGAGTTTTTGACAACTATGCACCTAACTTGAGGTCCAACTTGCATTGTACAATTCATTGTTTACATAGCAGTGACAAAAAATCGGTTTCAATGTTGCAATCAGGTTGGGAATCAAATTAAGTTCCAAAGGACATTTTTCCTGGTCTAGAACTCTCATGCACTTTCCTTAACCTCAGGATAACTTGAAATCCTCCTCAAGTTAGTAGGACAGAGAAGAGGAGTCTTCTCCATTGGTCTTTAAAGACGTGCTTCCTATTTTGGAGAGTTTTCAGAGTCTGTGAAGACGATTCCTAATTCTGTAAGACAGTGAAACACTTAAACAAGTCTAGTTGATGTGGCCTGAGTTATGAATTTATTAAAGCATTTATTTATTTTAATAATTCCTGTTCAACAATATAAATTAGCTCAGCCTAATATACAACAAACCCTACTAAATTTGTTCAACGTAACGTACAAAAGATATATCAAGTTATAACTGTAATTCCTAATTTTAAAATATAATCATCCCCGAAGGGCACCTCCAGTTGTTACTGAACATTGTACATCACCGGACCGAAATAAAAATATACTTTACTCACTTCTCATTCTGAAATATCTGTACCATTAAGAACTCCCCATCGTAGAACACGCGTGTGAAACGAGGAAGACAAGAAATGTGTCGGCGTAGCAACGGACGGCCCCAACAGTAAGCGGAGGTACGCGAAATGATAAACGCAAAAAGGGAATTTCGAGGATAATATAATGAAGAGTGGTAGAATGGGTGAATTCATTTCAGTCACCTTAATAAACGCAGATATAAGAGAGGTATATCACAAAAGGAAAACCCGAAGAATACCCGAGAAATGGGAGAGAAAGGAAAGAAAAAAGAGTTCATGTCAAGAGTGGAAAGGTCCCATGCGCCCTTCAAGTGTATTTAAAGAAACGAATATACCTTTCCACTTACAAAACTGATGGGAGCGTGGGGGCTACGCTGGTCGGGTAAACGGTTCTCTTCGAGTTGATGTCTTCATAACGATGTTTTCGAGGGGAATTATTCTTTGGTCGGTTGAGAATAATATCGGGTACTTCTATGCCTCGCAGGTTCCTATATTAATTTATGCCTTACTGTTGTCTCCCGTCAGGAATAATTTTTAGAATTGTTATTGACTTTCGACGTCAGGACTGGAGTTAGTTCTGCTCGAATGAACAAATTTTATTGCTTTTTCATGGCTGTGTAATATAACAATTCTGGATATCAAGTTTGCATAACTAAGAGGTGCAGGAATATTGCCTCTTTACATAAGAAGCAAAGCTACTAAGAGGTGGTCCCAATACTTGGTAGTTTCAGATTTATAACAGGTAACAAAGCTTTATATTACTCTCTGAACATGCTGGTAAAAAGATGTTAGTGTCTCTTAAAGCGTTCGTGTACAAATCATGCTTATTGAAGTTCTGCCTATCCTCTTGAAATGTCTTTTCTAATCATAGCAGAGTTGTACAAGATATTAATACAGGGCTACAGGAGAAGATTGGAACCCAGTGACCACTGAAACCAAGAAGAAATGTAACAAGAAATGGAAGGCGAATCAGACCTAATGGTTCACGTCAGCTTTATAATACATACAAAATTATTAAGTACACATTATTTTTAAGCACAGAGGCTCATCACAACTAGATATCCTTAACTAGTCGTTTTCTTTAATTTATATCAATGAAACTGTCCGAGAATTGTAATGTAACTCAAAGAATATCGATTCGTACTCAGTCCTCAACCAAGTAATGAACACATAAACCATATTGCCATCTAACAATAAAATTTAATCACCACATCGAGCGCCACGTCTCTAAAATATAGCCCCCTCTATTCGAATACCTTCTTCGCCTTTATGTATCTATCCTTATTCCACTTTTAACTAATATTGGAAGTTCAGTGTCATGTAAAATATCCCGGCGATGGTGATGTTATAAAGCGTTTCTGCGGTCGAAAACTGCATCGGACCAAACGCTACCACCGTATAAAGGGCCTCCCAGAAAGACTAATGACTGTGGCACCCACAAAATTGCTTCATAATTTTCTCTCGTAACCTTTCCGCTATCAATTTCGACACGAAACCGTAGCTTGAAACGACATTGCCGCTGTTTTCCCCGCAGAACTACTCTTTCCAGTTCCTCTCGGTGAGAGTAGGGGTACGTTTTGGTTCCCTTCGGCGACACGGCTCCATCCAAAAAGGGATGGGGCACAGCTACGTTCTCTGGTAGATTCGTGGTCCGAAGAACTGATCGATCGAGATGCCGGTAATAAATTATTTTCGATGAAGACAAGTTGAATATGACCCTGATGCCAATAATATTTTACCGTTGAGATGATGGGGTAAATTCCATTGATGACGCGGCAATAAAAAGTAGCCCTCTCAGAGGGGTAACTTCGAGTATACAAAAGATTCGATTATCTAGAAGAATAGAGAGAGAATATCTTAAAATGCCGTTGATGATTACCAGCCAAATTTATTTCAGTCAAACTCCATCTCATGCCTCCATGGGTTGAAAATAAATTCTTTTCTAATGAATACTAATAAGCATACAGGCTGTCCTGCGTAGGGTGCTGATTATTGGTACCTCGTAAAGAACAAGATTTTTGAGAGCTGTCTTCTTGATCAATTGTTTTATTTAAGAAATAGGAAAATAATATGAATGAATGCACTTCAACTATGGATGGTCTTACAGAGAGAAGTATGGAGGAATTTGGAATGAATTTTGAAGAACAATACTTCTGGTGAACTAATGGAAATCCATTACGTCCCCTAAATTACACTGCAATAATTGTAGCGGCAATGATCTCGAAAATCTAGTAATACTTGAATTGACCAGAACACAATCAACGATGTATAATTGTGAATTTTCAAATTTAGAACCCCATAATATATCTTCATATATATATATAAATATATATTATCTTTTTTACAGGTTTTGGTAATAAGATATTTGCAGGTACGTATGCTCCTAACTCCTGACAGAGATCCATACGAAGCTCATAATAAAAGCTTTTCCATCTGTCTCATATTTAATTCTTACATATTCAACATAAAAATTTCTAACAATAGAAGCGTATTTAAAAGTGCTGCCAGCTGTAAAAGAACTTTTACGATCGTGAAAGCCAGTTTAGTCCTGTACTAAAGCGAGCTTTACACGTATATTGTATATATAAAAAAAACGTATCCGAAAAGAACATCGAAAATCATTACGTCGTTACATACACAGAAAGCTTTTTTAATAACGACTCAGAGTCCTGTATTGCCTTCAGAATTGATGCTCCCGGTCCCGCGTGTGTCATTCAGCGTTAATAAAGTCTTTTACTATAGCAGGTAGGCGGTTTTCCTCTATACTTACGAGCCTTACGAGTTAAACGAAAAATTTATGAAATGGATGCTAAATACCTCTTTTACGTATAGAGACGTGGCTTGTGGTAGGTACGACATCACTTATACGACCCCGAGGTGTTTCTTTTTTTATGCGGATATAAAGTTTTTTCCCTTCAAATTGTCGAATTGTATTCACGAGGTGTTAATTCCTCACTAAAGCTGCTTGAAATGGATGCAATACTAGAATTATAAAAATAAAAGAAAAAACTATTCCATTACTTAATTGGAGAACTTCCATTTAAAAAGTTTCGAAAGAAACAACTGCCGTCTTATTTGATACGAAAAGAGTATAAAAAGAGCAAGGCACTTCTTTAAAAAGACATTAATTTTTCCAATCAAAAATAACTCCCGTTACTCGTCTAATTAAAAGCGGCAGGAACGGAGGCATTACAACGTAAACACCGAACTGAACTGGACGGCCAGAAGTGCCAATTATTCCGAATGGAAAGGAACAGGCGGCGCGGAAAAAAAATGATACTGTTTACGGTATGGCGCTCTCTCGGATTGGGGAGCGCGAACATTGCTTATTTTATCCGTCAAAGTCGCGAAAACTTGACGCCGGGAAAGAAGAAGAAAAAAGAGGCCAGCGCGAAAGCGGGAGGCGAAAAAAAAACGACGCTATCCGAAGAGTAAGAAGACGAAGATGAAGAGGAGGATGGGGAGCCGGAAAAAAGGCAACATCGTTGTCGTTCTTCAATTAATAGTATACGCTCGGGAAAACATAAATCTTTTCTCCGGAGCATGGTACAGGAGATAAGAAAGATGGGAGTTTCACGTTGGGAGTAAAATTTCACCTGAATTAATTATACGCTCTAATTAAACGATTAATTAATTCAACAAATCCGCCTAATTAAAAATTCCTCTTCATTTCATCGGCATTAGCGACTAGTCGGAACATAAAGTGAAGTGTTGCATGTATAAAGTCGAAAGTGAACAGGACATTGATCGGGGGATATCAAGTAGGAAACACTATCCTACTACAGGGAAATAATTTACTCCGATAATTAACTTAACGCTCCTTTATTAGTTATAGATGTCAAACAATTTCCAGCCATGATATTGAGATATAACCTGCTTGTATTTCAGGACTGGACAATAATGGTAAGACCGATACCATTGAAAACAAAGCAAACGTCAGTATGATTTGTTCTTAGCACCCTAAATAAGGGCTTTGGAGAAACTTGATTACGTATAATACAGTCATACCGGACCCTCCCTGAAGAAGTCTAGTCATCCTGATTTCAAAAAGCTTTTCAGTAATAACTCGAAGACAATGCAACCCGTTTCCTCAAGTGTGTTTCATTGGTTTTGGATTGGTTGGTTTGCAATTGAAACAACAAGACACACCTATGGATTGTCAAAAACTTTCCTGAACATCTGAGCTTTACAATAGAAATGGCATCCAACATAGCTGTTCATTTCCTAAATATCCTTACTATAAGGTACTTAAGTCAAGACGTTATTGAATTGAATCACACCATCTACATTCTCAACGTTCACCTTCAACTACTCACCCCATTAGTCAGAAGATCAACATCCTACCATAATGGGTTACTATCCTGACTACACTCTTCTTCATAAAAATTAGCGTTGGTCGAGCATCATCTCATTAATGATTGTAATTTTGAAACTCAGGAAATGTACTAGCTCTGACATCCTCTTAGAATGGAATCAGGCAAAAAGCTCAAGTTGCAATTTTTTTTCAATTGGTAGTACCTTGCTTGAGATACATCTTACTAACTGGAAATATATTCCTGGTGCTGTTACTAGATAGTCTACCCAGGAAAACTGTTGCACTGTTCTGCCTTGCAGCTTTTCGTTTATATTTTACTTGTGTCCTGGTTAATAACTTCTTAGTTTCAATCTACGTTAGCACACACAGGGACTTGGACCAAATAGAGTGTCTACTTTACAGCTTGTTCTTGCAGTACCCCCCATACATTAAGGAATGAGCCCCAGCCCTCCACCCTCCATCCCCCTTTCTGATCACAGCACATTGATAATTGGTTTCCCATATATAGTCAAGGATAACGTAAGATGAGGTCATGAATTAAGGAACACTCTCGAAATTTCAAAGTCTTGTTTTACATTCAATCTGACTTTCACCTTTAATGTGGATGACGACAAGGAATATAAAAAACCAAAAATTGCCTCATGGTATGGTGTTGGAATCACCCTGCAAGCGAGTGCAATGATAATAGATCAAGCATTATAAACTGAACATGATCTAATTTCATGGCAATTCGACTGTCTGCCTCAATTGTATAATGCCACACAATTGAAACATGCCACAATTGTAATTGTGGCACGTAAGTTGTATATGGAATCACCATTAGAGTGCTAGAGATAAATGGTAATTCCATATACGACTTACCATGACGTAAGATATCAAACTGTGCTACTATCACTATTTAGGCATTTTTCGACGAGGAGGTATACAATTAAGGCTGACAGTCAAATTGCCATGACATCTGCTGTATCGATCTGTATTGTGTAGTACCCTGTGGTTCCGATTTTACCCAATAGAGGACATGGGGTTGAAATTATGTCCATTGTCATTGAGCTATTATACAATTAAGGTTGAGATGTGAATTGTGATGTAATTAGATCTTGCTTTCGGAGTGGTGCTGCCGAGACCTGGGAGGTCGAAACTACGTGGTCTGTGTCTACCTGCGGTTCTAGAGAGAATCAACATTCGCGGATTAATGCTGCATCCGTGCACAGTTGAATTTTCACTCTATTCAACTGATTTGATCCTGTGGTAAGGATTGAGATGTTCTGATTGAGTTTATAGAATAAGAAATTTGTAGGTACTGTTTCTGGCGTCGGCAATTAGTTAGCAGCTGTGGTTAATTATTTTCCTTAATTGTGTTGGTCAGGAATTTTCTACAACCAACGTCTGAGCGTGACTATTTTGATATACAATGCTAAAATCATTGTTGATTGAAATTTTTATAATCTCTAGCAAAATAGTAAGTAAAGCCATCTATTTCAGAATATTTTACCCGTGAGGGGGGGTTGGGCAAAGAAGGACTATAAATAAAGGCTGGACAGCAAGCACAAACTGAAATATTTTTAGATATTATACGTTAGAAAGAATTAATATTTTCTCTCTAAGATGTTTAGTTAAAGTACATATGTAACGATCAGCAACAGTATACACTCAGTAAAGTTAACGTTTTAACTTTTATATACTGCAGGGGTTTCCACCGAAAACCTGAAAAGATGGTGAAAGAGTTCTGATTCTCCCACGGCTTCGTAACGATTGCTACTTTTACTCCGGCGAATAAATCTTCACTGATTTGTTTCGTATGTTTCTCGGTTGTGGCTCGGCTGGTAGTTTTAGTTTACTAGGTTGGCTACACTCTGATGGTTGGAAATTTGTTTGACTTTAGTGCTATTTCTCCGGACCGAAATAGCACCGTTAATGCACCGTGCGTATACCTTTTCTACTAAAACAAACCACCACGTCCTGTCGTACTAAACGAGGAAAGAGCTGGGCTACGATTTAAGAGTAGAAAGTTCAGTCCGGCTGAAAGTTGTGGAGCTTTTTGTGTTTATTTTCTACCTTTTATTTAAGTGAAGGATCATTTTTAATAGTGGAAGAAGTAGATTAATTAAAGCTGTATTTGTACGGATGTTTGTTAATGTTGTGGATTTTAATCGTAAGCAATAATTTCATGATATCGCTACATTATTTGCTTGCTTCGAACTTTACTGCCAGTCGCCCACGATAAAATCCATCATCCACGTCTAACAGTTTAAGGTAAATTTCAATTACGTTGACTTAACGCTACAATAATATAGCCAAGCTACTAGGTAATATATTCCCGTTAATAGTTATTAAATAATACTTCGCTTCGCACCAGCGTGAAGTATTCATTAAGCAGATATTTCGCAGTGTAGGGTCTTTGCATTTAAATTCGTCTTTCATCCACAAAAGGAAGTACGAAGTAGAAAACGTCGGAGGTGTATACCTACAGCACAGTCTGCAATAAAGCATACGCTTCATTAAAAATTAATAAAAGCGGACCATCATCATGGCGCAGTGCTTTAATTAAAAATATCTTCATTGGTTTTGTAGAATACTTAATGAACTTTTGCTAGACAATAGCGAAATAATAGGAAAGTACACAGTTAAAAAAAAAGAATTACCTCGTTGAAGATATTGCATAATTTAGCTACATCCCGAAATTCTAGTTAATTTTAACTAACAATAAGGAAGCTCACTAATTTTAACAATACTACCGAGTTAATCAAAGCTCTCAAGATATCAATTCTTAATTGGAGCACAAAAAGGAGAAAACTCAAAAGGGCAATATATCAATTTGACACAGTACGTGATAATATATGTATGTTTGGTCAGAGCAATTTATCAAAACCGATGAGGTACCTTTTAAGTGGAAAAGACCCAAGCGCCATTTTACAAAGTCAATTTTCTCGGGCGTGCAGTTCGTTAAAAAGCGCGCCATATATCAAGTCCCCACCACCCATCCCCACCAGAATCTCGTTTCTAAAAGTCTGTCGGTGTGCAAAAATCGATACCTTATTAGTATTTCGACGTTGGTCCGATTATTTTCGCAGAGAGGAAGAGGCAGCCACCGCTGCTGGGGAGAGAGGATCCAACAAAACGAAGTTGGCAGCTAGTTAGACGAAGAAGGAATAGCTTGCGCATTCATTCAAATTAAAGGTATTTATAATGGAACTAAATTAGAATTACCTTACGATGAAACGTCGGCAAGCGTCTCCCACCATTCTGTTCCAGTCACTTCCGCTTCCCTACAGTCTTACCCCCCTTACTCTTCGACGTTGAGTTCTACAAATTAAAGAGCGCATCTCCGAAATATTTATTACTGTAATTTTGTAGATCTTTTTTGGATCAACGATGTTGTAGAGATGAGTCAGCTGAAAAAATGGCTTTTTATATCTGTAGAGTCTTGAAAACATTTTATTCTTGTCCTAAATTTGGTTAAATTCTTAATTTGAAGTGAATGATGGATAGAATTCATTTTTACAGCTATTAGAGAAATCATGAAGAGATAAGAAGTTCTCTTGAGCAAATGCCCGAAAACCTATAAGCAGAGATTGATTGCTATTCTTAATTTCTGTAAGGAGGCTAACAACCACCTTACTCGTACAAGAAAAGACAGCAAAAGTCACTGATAGTGTTGTCAACACCTGACATAGCCTTGAGTCATGGTAGTCCTGACAAGATAACAAGGGATAGGCAGTCAAAATCAAAGGATGATTTACAAAATCTCCATTTAATATTCTAAGCTTTCGGTAATTAATTTTTACCTTCTTCAGCATCGTCTTCTCCACAATTTTTCTCTGAAGAAAATAAAAAATTACCAAAAGTTTAGGATATTAAATTGAGGTTTTTTAAATCATCCTTTGATTTTGGCTGCCTATCCAATTTTTCCTTCCTTTTTGACCTGCAGAAGGTTTCTAAAGATTGACGTTGTTGTCTTCTGCTTCTCGTTATATACCTTGTATCTTCTTTGCTTCGCTGATTCGTTACAGTTCGATGAGCTGCATACGTTACGGTATTGTGATTAAGTCGACAATCTTGAAAAGTTAGTCGCCAGGTATTCCTCAGTGTGTACCCACTTTCTCGGTTAAAGTTACTTGGATTCTTCATCATTTTCGGAGATTCTCGTATCAATCTCTGATGGTGCTGCGTAGTTTTGGCTAAGACTTCAACATAGAGAAATCCTACAATATACAAACCAAAAGATGCATGCAATAGGCGCTCATGGTATAATTGTTGGAATTACCCTGAAAACGAGTGCAATGAAAAAAGATCAGGAATTAGAAACGGACCACGTGGTTTCGACTTTCGCGGTCTCGGCGAAACCACCTGACATCTACTGCTGACATTAATTTTTACAGGAGCCCCAGAAGGACACACGCCCCTCATCTAGTCTTGCTCCTGAAGAAGCCACTTACATTAGTGGCGAAACGTTAAGTTCGAGCACTTTTGTTTTATTTCATTTGTACAGTGACCTTCAAAGGTATACGGACACGACTAGACAGAGAAATACCTTACGCTCAATACTTTATTCCAAGGAGCCCCAGGGCCAGCTTACTATCTGCTGGGTGTAACCGTAGTTTGTCGCTCATACAATAACATTGCATTATGTAAACGCATACACCTACGTAGACACAGCATAAATTAAAATATTAGAATTAAGGAATTCCATTTTCTGTAGCGTTAATTGAGTGAAATAGTTTTTCTGTATCACAAACTGAAACTTAGATTGGCTCCGCATTCATTTTGCGATTGATACCCTGATATTTTTATTACTCATTTGACGTTTGTACAAATAACAGAATACTGTTAACATACCCAGCTGCTAATCATTATCTTACGATCTGTCAGATAGTAATCATTTTAATTATTTATTGTATAAAATAGGGCAGTCGAACATAAAATTATGTATATAAATAATGACCAGTATATATAATAATCTGTATGAATAATGAACAGTATGGATAATGACCAGTATGAATTATAACCAGTATGGACAATGATCAGTATAAATCATGACCAGTATGGATTATGACCAGTATGGATTATGACTAGTATGGATAATAACCTGTATGAATTATGACCAGCATAAATAATAACCTGTATAAATAATAACAAATATAACAAATAATTAATATAACAAAATTAATATAACAAAAAGATAACTTTACGACTAGAGGAATGTTTAAATTGTTTGATTTTAGGCACTCAAACTAACTAAATGTAACTGTTCTATAATTAGACAGATTTCAGAAGTATATCTTTTGTTGAATTATCAAAATAGAAAAATAATATATTTTTAAATTTGCCGTCTACCAGAAATTTTGTAATTCTTACAACACTCAACATAAAAATATCTGTTAGTACAACTACTCAACCTGATCAGTTCAATTGATTTTATAGTTTCTCCAGCTTTCAGATGTATTTAGTCAAAATGTCTGTACTGTTAACCCTCTGTTTTTCCTATATCTTTAATAAAATTTAATTCCTTTTTGTAATGGGTGCAGCTGTTTCCAAGCTCTATTGATCATGATCATGATTACCCAATGCATCTGATCATGATGTGTAAATTGTATGTGAAGATGTATTTCATGGCATTTTCATAACATATTGTGGTTGAAATTCATTTAGTGATGATTTCTAAAGGTTATGACCTCAGTTTAAAATATAGATAGGTACTTTATTTCACAAACATATATATTTTCTCAGACAAACAGTCAGCACTAAAGGCTTTAGGAACCTAAACCTTTTCGTCTAAACTAACCTGCGACTATCTGCTCACTCACAATGCTTTGACCCAAAAAATACACAATTACACTGATGTGGGTACCACGTCACTGGGGGTGTCATCTCCAAAATTAAGACCTAGGCGAAATCTCTGCTGGAGCTCAATAGAAAAGAACTCAGCACCAGCAGCAAACAGCAGGCTTTACTCACTGGCCACGGCCCTCTGAGGTATCACCTGAAGAAGATGAACAAGGTAAATTGTGAACTCTGCCGATTCTCTTCGGAGCATAGTGAGACGATGGAACCCTTTATGTGCAACTGCGAGGTGTTAGCCCCAACCATACAACCATAGCCTCCAAGAGAATCTTAAACTTTTTCAGAAGTCTGGAGATCAATTAGAAATGAAATATTAAGGGTATTCACAATAGATCTTAATCATATTTCATAAACAAAATTTAATTTATTATAACGAACTATACTGAAGCGTTAGTTTTGTAGCTTATAAACACTGTTATCGTTATATTAGCATAAATATGCATATTTCCATAATTATAACTTATTAAATTAATATTTTCACCTACAATACGAAGCTTTACGACTTCCATGTTCCCCATAAGCTACAAACAACGACGTATGATTTCTAAAATGCTAATAGAACGATTTAGTCGTAAAATAATATCCTTCTACATATTAAGTTAGCGTTCTTTTCTTAAATTAGGAATTAAAATATTCAAACGAGGGAAATAAAACACATTATAAAGCGACGCTGAATTGTAATTATGCATAAAAGTAACTTAACATATATCCAAGACAGTATATCCTGCTGTTCTAGGATTAAAGCTAGATGATTAAATTATAGGAGATTTACGACTTTAGATAAGTGAAAAGATTCAGAAATATTTTTAACCGGATGACAAGACAATTTGACAAGACCCTGTATGTATGTAGACGAAAATCACACCGAGTTTATTTTCCCTTCAGATCATCCTCAAACTCACTTCAGCACGTGGTTTCGACAACATTTTAATGATGCAAGAGCTCGTTTATTCTTTCTCTTTTTGGGTGATATCCGCTACGTGTGTGTAAAGTAAAAGTTAACAAACGCAGCGATTAAGTTTCTGCATAGATGAAACAGCCGTAATTGCAAGATGTATTACCTTCATTATCCGCAGTTGAAAGCCAGTAATATCACCGCACAATGATGAGTCTCTTAAGAATATATAACCTTGAAATTCCTTCCCATCTATTACCTCTTATGTATGTATATCATGATTATTTCTTTAATTTATTCCCAAATTAGGAATTATAGAGGTAATAATCAAGATGTTGTGAACATACCTGTAGTTAGATAATCAATGTTATTGTAATAAGCAACGGGATATCCCGTATACAAAATAATTTAGCAATTTAATATCTTGTAAAGCCGAATTACATCTTACCACATAGCCTTATATTGCTTCCATAAATATCTCCGGCATATTAACTTCCCTCGGCTATGTATTATATGGTCTAAGGGGTGCGCGGACTGTTATTGAATATATTAGTTTATATACTATAGCATCCAAATTACGTAGGCCATAACAAATATGCCCATTACTTGGATCTAATGGGGCCAACCGCTTTCTAAATTGGTAGGCAATAAATGCGTTTGAGGGTGGTAATATGTTTCCTGGACCGACCGTTTGTCAGAGGGTAATATCTAACGCCGAAGATGTATCTACTTATATGCTCATTTGCTCGTGTGGGTGTTGACATATCCTTAACTCTTAATATAATTGGATCGAGGGTAATGGTAGATTATTGATACAATAGAACATCTATATAATATGCACGTTTAATGTCAATAGTTCTTTGGTCATTATCTCTTTCGATATCAGCTCCTTTAATTGTCTTGTTGAAGACGTAAATCAGGCTAGCAGAATTATCTCAGTCTTGCATATCCAACGAAATATCCATTATTTACTTTGTAAATTACGGCTATTTATGTTGTATAGCTAGCAGCATTACAGATACAACAGTAATGCAAAATTTGTTGTGCCAAGAATGGTAATAAATTATAAACTTCCCAGTTGCAGTACAATCGATTCGGACTACAAATCTGCGGCAGCTATAGCTAACAATTACAAGTCAACAATTAGGGAGAACTAAGCAGGCACAGCATGAATTAATATTTCAATAGGAACGACACCCTGTCTAAAACGAATATGAAGTAATTGGAAGTTATTAGCGGGGACAATTAACATTCCAAACGGATTTCTTGGTTTACTCAGAGATTAGAGATATAAATATATAGATTTTAAAATTTTAATCCTCAACGAACACGAATCTAAATTATATAAACGAAAATAATTAACAAAACTATTTTTAATTTTATTTTATTACAATTAATACGTGTGAAAGAAAATTTCAATTGAATCCCGAAGCTTTAAAGAAGCAAACCAGACAAGTTACGACCTCATCGGTACATCAGGAACGTTTCAAAATGCTTTCGGATGCCGTAAACAACATTCACGTACCCGTAATTAAATTAAATTAAGAGGAAATTAAAAATTGACTTCAAATACCAGGTAGTCGACAACGTTAGCGTAATCATGAATATATTGAAAGAAACATCGTGGCGTATCCAGGTAGCCCGCAGAGCCGCAACTTGTCGCGCTGTTTTTACAAGATAAGCATCTACGTTTTGTGAAGTAGAGAGCAACAAATTGGGGGAAAGAGATAAAGCGTGACAGGCATGTAATTTGTAGTCAAATGTAGACACTTTTTGATGCTCGCTGTTGGATGAGGAAACCAATTATAATTTTTGTGGTTATATAAGGAAGAAATCAGTGACGTTTAATATGTTGAAATAAATAATTTAATCCTGTGATATAGATACTTAAGCGCTCCTGTTGAGCGCCATATATTTTTATTGTGTAATGATGTAATTATTGATCAAGGAGATTACTTCGGTTGTCGTTAAATAGATATGGATTTTAAAATTACTTCGTAAGCTGATGGCTTCGCCATCGTTTGAAGCCCCTCTGCTGGATATGTCTACATTGGATCACCCAATGAAACTGAATCCGCCCTTACGGACAATAGTATCGTCTGTTCGGTATAGTGGAAGATGCTAGTATGGTCTCTCATTTTACCGGAAAAACCCCTGCATCCACTGCATTTTGCTTTATAGGCCCGTAGGGCGGCTTCCGATCACAACAAGAGCTGCAGCGAAGGAAGCCCAACGATCGATTTTTTTAATTAACGCTAATTTAGTAGCATCAAGCCCAAGTAGAGCTTGAGATTCTACATTAGTTACAACAAAATCTAAATCCAATTCTTTGTTATTTGTTTTACAGACTAAATTTATTGTTCCTATTGCTTTTGTTCTACAATATCCTACTAAAGTAATGTCTGAATTTTCTAACTTCATACTTAAATTTTCTGACAATAATCACTCACACATTTAGGAATAATATTAACCTCAGCTCCTGTGTCTAATTTAATTTTGTGTAATGTTATTATCTCTTAATAATCATTTCTGCAAATCTTTATCTCTAACACCACAAACTATACGATCTTTGGCTTTTGATTTTAATTCTATTAAGAACGACTCAAATGGTTCCCCTTCTTTTTGACAGATGTTATGAAAATTAAATCTTTCAACTGTTAAATTTTTCTTTGGTAAACAGTATTCATCAAATTTCAGTAAATCTACTGCATACACAACTTTGTCAGTAACAGGCATCAAACTTTAAATTATTCATTAAGTTCAAAGCATCTTTTCCTATAAAATTTATTAAAATGGCGATTTTTCTTCGATCTGACTCATCTTCAAGTCCTGTAGCAACCATATAAGTTTCAAAGCTTTTGTTCCATTTAATGCAATCTACTGAAGGATTTCCAATAATTTTAATGTTTCCTGGTTTATGGAAACGGTCCATTTGTACAAAACCTCTTTTTTAACATGTGGCTTCAAAATTATCGTGATACTTTCTTAACATTTTTTTACCTTTAATATTTGTTTTTTTTTTTTTTTGTTTTTTTTCTTTTAACTTCTGACACCATGTTATATTATGTAATAATGTTTATTTGAAAAGAAGCACTAACATCCAAACGTACATTTTATTTCAAAGTGTGTGTGTGTGTAACCGTCGCCGCAGTCGGTTTGAGGACAGGGTACCCCTGGAGCCTAGACACGCAATCTTCTGCACCCAGCTAAGTGCGTAGGTCGCATGGCCCATACTAGCTTTGTGCCGCCAGACCAGCGACGTATATGCCATAGAAGGTACTATAACTCTCGTGTACAACCAGTCAGAAGTGTTAGCCCCCACGTTTTACCAAACATTCCTCTACAGCCCTAAAGGACCCTTGTGACTTTATTTGCCACACGTTCTCTTAGAGTCGAAACTGGTCGGATATTGGAGTTTGACAATCTTCCTCCTCTGAGTGAACGGAACCATATTCGTTTTATTTAGAATAAGCTTCTCCTTCGCACTATCTCCCACCGTGTCTGAGTGCGACTTGGGTCTCGGATTACCATGCCCCCGAACTTGTCGCAGATCATGACGGTCATATCAGACATTGATGCATGGAAGGCCGTCTTCCGAGGGTTAGAAAGCAAGCCGTTCGCTACTAGGCACCATAGCAAAGGCGACAACACTTTATTTTTTAAATGGAACTCCAAATTCTGTATATTTTAACAGTATCAGTATCCAAGTAAATTTTCCTTTAGAATGATGCTCCACAACTACTATAATTTAGATCACCATTTACTCTTATATATTTCCAATACTTGTTATACTGGACTATGGTATTGTTTAAGACATACCGAAGTGAATGATGGATGCATACGGAGTTGGGACTGACTAAGGAGAAAATGCTAATTAAGTGAGTTCACTGTAAAGTCGATAGGTGTAATGGATGTAGAGCAAGAGCTGCAAGAAAGTGTTCAAAATTTTGGATATGAGACTAAGAGAAGGATTCCCTTTCCAAAGGCATTACCAAATCGTTTACAAACATGTATCTAAGACTCTGCTTAAATATATACGAGCCAGTGACCCAATCAATTGGTTCTTGTTTTAGAATATGACGTGTTGAACTGGTTTATAACTTTAAAACTAAACTGCAGCCTTAAGGTATACAAAAATTCAAAGTTATTGCCTCTCTTAGTACCAATTATTTTCTGACACCTGACTTTGTAAGTCCTCAACGAAAGAAAACTTTGCAAGATTGCTTGATTGGATTACTAAGACATCTTCGAGGATCATAAGTGCCTTCAAGGCTACCCCAGTAAAGGCAAATTGCAATTGACACCTCGAAACCGTTCATCCTCAATGTGTTAAGCTTTTGAATCATTACACTAAACACCTAATTGCGTTATCAGTTCGCCACCTTCGAACAAATTTTCCATCGCAAATCCCGAAATCAAACAATACATCCACTCCCACACGTACAACTCCAGCGATGTTATGAAAGCACGCGAAACATATATAACGACCGCTGTTTAGACCGGTTCTCGCCCAAAATGAATAAACAATAGAAAGTTTCACCGTTCAAAGGAAACACCAACTCCACGGCGGCGTCGGCGAAATCGGTTCCCGTTTTGATCCATTCCAATTGATTCGTTCAGCCGAGAAATGACTATTGCTGCGCGACGATATTTTCCTACAGTTGAGATATTGCCATTAGTTCGGCGGGGTTGTTTTGTCACAAACGGGTACACGTCGGCGTGCAAATTGTCGCAAATTCAGATCCGTTTCGATTGAGCGATTTAGAATAAAAGAATTGCGGTGTTCGCGGTACGATGGAGACGGATCTGAATCAACGTATTTCGTCAGTGAAAACATGTAAGTGTACGTGAGTGCTGTACAGTTGAGATGGATTCTGTGAATGTAATTCATGGATATTCTGTTATAAGCTGTGTAGAAGACCAGTCGTAGGGTGTTAGCGGGAATAAGACTTCTATATAAAATAGGTGGCAGTGAAGCCCCCATATTATTAGCTTTTTAAATAGCCCGACAATGATTCTGCAGTCGACCGCCAGGCGGCAGATAGAGCTTGATAACGTGTAGTGTGACATGAAATGTAATGGTGACAGACCATACATATATACAGGATTATTCAAATGTATCGGAACATAAATTTTCAGCAACATTTTTCAAGCAAACACAATTAGTTTGGTCTGATATTAAAGTAGAAGCTTTTTATCTTATCGTTAACAAAGCGAAACATAAGTAGATGCAAGAATTTTTGTTGTTGTTTATTTTATTTTTATTTTGGTGTTGTCGGTTTTGTTATGATTCCTTCTAAATAACTTGAGAATCTCTCACCTCTCTGAAAACACTTTCGTTTGTTGTTTCATTGACTACTTGGATGTAGCATTTCGGAAAGATTTTTTGCTGATGTTTGGCTCATATTGTCACTACATTAAGCTTACAAGTGCAAAATAGAAATGTAAATACATAGATATACTTTAAAGTCCTATGAAAGGTTCAAAAGTGTGACAATAAGGGCCATTCCATTTGAAAAAAGTAAACTGAGTACAATTTCAACAGGAGCAACGTCTAAGTTAGAAATAAGCTTTAATGGTTGCTTAAAGCCAACCAACCTTTTTTGGAAAATTAAATGTTATACAATTTGAGAGTTCCGGTATGCTCCCGTAATGCTCAATTCATATTATATTATATTAGATATGTATATTAGATACGAGGGCAGTGGCACTGCTGCCTTTAGTCACCGCGACCTGCATGGGTCCTTGTAACATTGCCCTTCTAGTTGTCAGACTAGTTGGAGACTTTTGATGAACTTCATAAATGGATTGGGATTTTCGTCCTGGATGTCAGTAGGCGTTAGAAACTAGCAGAAACACATTTACACAAAATGAGTTCTGCCGTCTCTAGATCTTCTTGGCATAGACAGCAGATTTGATCTTCAGCATTTCCGTGTTTATGTAGGTGGCACTTCAGGGCCACATAACCTGTCAGAAGCCTTACGAGGAGTCCAAGGTCGCTTTTGCTGAAATATAGCAATGACTGTGCTGTCTTAGGCGATCCTCATAACAGTGCCTTCGCCTGCTTTTGTCGTGGCATATTCTGCCACTGGTAGGCCTTTCTGTTGACCTCCCATTTGTTAACTGCTGGTTTTAGATCGCTCTTTTGCAGTCCACAAGAGGGATAAAGTTCAATGAAAGGCATTTTCGCTGCTTCTTTGGCAAGCTTATCTGCCTTTTCGTTCCCTTCGATCCCTTGATGGTTTGGGACCTACTGAAGAGTCACGTGGTTATTGTGTCTCAATTCTGGAAGGTGGTCAGTATTGCGGATCAACCACATTGAGCAGTAAGGGGTTTGTAGTCCTCCCTACTCTGTCTATGGTAGATCTTGCCGTTTCCCTCAAATGGTTCTCCAAGTTAGAGATCTGTAGATCTGTGCGCAGCTGGGCATTGCTAATAAAATAAGGGGAATTGCACAGCATACGCAGAGTCTTATTCTGAAGGATCTCCAATTGATTCAGATTGGTCTTGGAGTTGGTAGCACAAATCAAACAGCCGTACGTTAGAATTGGCTTTAACATTGATTTCTACAGGGTCATCTTATTTCAGAGGTTAAACCTGTTGTCCCTACCGAGACATTTCTGCATGACGTATAAACTGCAGTGTCGTCAGCATAAACAGCTAGGTTGAATCCAGGTTCAGTTGGCAGATTTGCAACGTAGAGGAGAAAGAGCTTCGGTCCCAACATCAAGCCCTGAGGAACTCCTGACAAGATCGGAAGGCGCCGAGACAGCATGCCAGCATCCCCCACCTTGATGGTGATCGGTAAGCCTCAGAAGTTGGAAATCGGCAGAAAGCGCAGCTCTAAATCCAAATTGTTCGTCTGGTACACCTCCGTGATCGGTTATCTCCATCCGAAGTCTCCCGAGGATCACCGCTTCTGCTATTTTGGAGAGAGCTCGAGCTTGCGGATGACAACTACCTCCGGGCACTTCCAATCGGAGGGAAAGTGCCCAGTGCTCAGGATCGAATTTATGATAACAACTAGACGGTCTATGGCCGGCAGAGGTAGACCTTTGATGGCGTCATTTGTGATACCATCCTCTCCTCTAGCCTTTTTCCTCATTCTGCACCTGCTTGTTTGTGAGACGTCCTCTCTGTTTGTGGGTCTTAGATTTTCGCCCACGTTGACGAGTGCTGCCATCTTCATGTTGGGGTGGGAACTATTTCGAACCACTCTGGTATAATATAAATACAAGTTATGTTACGCATGATGAGATGATGTATTTTGCATACAACGAGTTAGCATTTGTGGTCATAGAGGCTTGGCCTCTGAGCTGTATACAAAGTGTTGTGTTCTCGCTCAAATGTTTTCATCATTTTTGAATTACTTCTGCTGGTTTTTGAAGTGATGATTAATACGTAAAAATTGCATTTTTATTTTGATAGCCATATTATCAAATAGTACCATGCCATGTCCCAAATTTGTATCGCTCAGTACAGAAGTGCTTTATTGTCTGTAGTATTGTTTGTACAACGACAGAAATTCATTTATAGATAAACATCAATAGAAATTCACCTACTCTTAATGCAGTCTACCTTTTATGCTACACAGATATCATCTTTTTACAATATGCAATGAGTTTCATTCAAGCGGTTCGATATAGTTAAAATTTAATCCTGTACTACTGTAGTGTTCCCAATCATAATCCAGTAATGTTTAGATTATCTATCAGGTTATTTTCAAGTGCCTACAGGTTCCGTTCTCTTTTGCACAGTACTGTACCTATTTCATATATAACTATTTGAAATTTTTGATTTATGTTATAGCCATCGAAATTGATTTAAAAAAATAATTTAAACAATAGAGAGATATAATTCATCTCAAATGTATGAAATACACCAACCAATCAATAGAAATGTGTTTACTATATCCGGCCGATTTTCTGTATACTCAAAATTCAACATTTTATTGTTACCTGTTAATATGTAAATTCATTTAATGTTTATTTATAATCTTTGTGTGCGCGTTGGTATGCATCGATATTGTTTTTGTTATTCTAGTTTAACTGATATCCCATCATTCCAGTTTATATAGATATTATATTTCCAATATGCTTTTTTACCCGTATCAATATTTGTAAATATTAATTTTGATAGGCAGCATATATAACGAAAATTTAATGTCAGTTTTTTTTTATTGCAATACCATCTTAGCGCATTAAATCTAAGACAAAATATAATTATCCGTGATTGATGAGAACGGCCTTGAACGTTACTGATGGAGTTACTAATGGTAAAAGCGATCCCAAAAGGGGTTATTTATTGCTTTTCTGTGTTATATTTTATGAATGTCATTAACAACATCATCACCCCACCGATGTAACACCCTTCAGGAAACCATCTCGACAGTAGGGGCATCCCTAAATATACTTTTTAATTTCGCGAGTTTTCGGTAAACTCGAGCGTCGCGTCCTCGTCTCTCATTTTTCTATTTAATTTAAAACTCGGCCGCGGCGAGGGCGAAAGTTTAAAAAGCATATTGAAGCTCCGGAACGGCAGGCGGAGCCATAAATCATGTCCGGGGCACCGGTTTTGTGTGTACGTCCGCCCCGTCGATGACATTTCCACAATAGACCGTAGCGCCTAACCCGTCGAAAGGGTCAGTATAGCCAAGATTATGTAAAACACAATGTATTGTCCTTTATATTCGCTAATATTTCGGTGATTGTAGTCGTGTAGGTCACGTCGTGTTTTACAATACGGCAAAAAATGTTATACGCGGACAATTGCATTCGCGTTACCGGAATTAAGCTACTATGTGGCAGATACAGATCTAACTTGATTTGATCGTGTTTGGTGATGGCATGAATTAAATCTCGAGATACCTCGAAAGAGGAATGGTTATTAAACAAAAGATGTGTCAAGGTTTTATTATAAACAATGTAAAATCGCTATTATATAGTTGACCCACAATTTACAGCTAATATTTTTGTGACTGGTATTTCTGACTACGATCATTACATAAATTCGAATAACAATATTATTAATTAATTAAATGCTCTAATGGTATTCTTCTTGATTCAATAACTCAATACATTTCTCTACAATTGGATAGACTTGATCAGGTAATTTACTCTGATCTATCTGTTGCCTTTGACTCTATTAATCATTGGGCGTTTTCGGAAACTCAGCCTGAGCGACCAAGGTTAGTTACCTTTTACATTTAAGTGTTCGGAAACTTAACCGTTGTCATTGGTTGTCATTCTAATAAAAAAAAAACGTTTGCAACCTGTTATATTACCCAATATTTTGCTTTAAAACGGCTTAAACTAGTCACGTAATTTATGAAACCCGATTGACAGCCCTATTGTACTTTCCGAAAAGCCTCATGGTCTCCTTTTGTTCCAGTGTAATGGACCAGAAACATGTCAATATTTTCTCAGGTTAATTGCTTCGTATCTCAGAAATCGGCCTAATTACATCCTCTACATTTCGTTCTTATGAATTCATTTCTACTTCATGCGTACCTCAAGGATCCAGCCTGGGCTCGCTTAGTTTCTTGTTGACATAAATAATTTGTTTAATATGATTGAATGCTCTGTTGTGGCTCGTGCCGAAAACATAAAGATCTACGTTTCTTCTTGAGCAAGATATTTATCTGCAGCGATATCTAGATATTTTTTTGGTGACGTTTCTAAATGTTGTAGATTCAATCTTCGTATTGACAAATTTTGTTCCTTCACATCATACTAACTTGGGTTTATAATGCAAAAACACTGAAGTTGCCCTAAGTTTCTGAAGTTAGATAGCAGTTGCTTCAGAGATAGAATTATCTCATATTATTATATTATCATTGTATCATAGGATAGTTGATAGCACATTTGTATTATCCCAGCTTCGGTTTCCTCCTCCTCATTGCATAGTCTACAAATAGGTGCACCCTATGTCGTTTGCTGTGTATCTGCCCTTTAACGTTGTTCCAATGTACCTAGTGTTCTTTTGTGATCCAGTCAGCTACCACCCCACGTATAGCAATCTCGGTTATCGTCAGACCCCGTTCAGGTCCAGTAAATATTGTTTCTGAACCCTTTCTTGCCAGCTTGTTTGATATTTCGTTACCTGGAATGCCCGGTATCCACAGAAAAGTGATTTTGGCCTGAGTTATTAAGTTTTCCATTCTGTCCAAAGCTAGTTTCGAGATTGTGATTTTGGCCTGAGTTATTAAGTTTTCCATTCTGTCCAAAGCTAGTTTCGAGGTTATCTGATAGGGTGCTAATGTATTTAGGGCCGGCTGGGTATCCGATAGGATATTAGTCAGCTGACCCTTAGGTTGTTTTTCCTATTGCTAGTATTTCGACCTGGTGTACGGTGTACATTGCCCATAGTTACATACATGCTTCAAAGACTGTAGCACTTTTTGTCCCATTTGTGTAGCAGATTTGGTTTCGAATTCCTGCTGGCTAGTTTCTGCTTTACTTTCCACACATCCCTAGGATGACCTTGAAGGGTTAGATTGGATTAGATTTAAACGAAGTGTGATATTGCGCTGCAACCTATTGATCTATTCTGCCTCCTTGCATGAACTACAAGCTGCTGGAGTGTGTCCGCTCTCAAAGTTCCCTATCCAGTCTAAGAACTTTAATAAACCGCAATAGCTGTGATGGTTTCAGAGTAGGTATTTCCTCTTCGTCCATGACATGTCGAGTTTCTGTGATGGTGGTGCAGTAAGATGTCAGGTGTTCTGGATTTTCATCCTCCGCCCCGCAGACCTGCAGTCGTTATTCTGTTTTAGACCTATCCTTGTCGTGTGTTCCCCAAGGTAACAACGCTCTGTAAGAAAACCTGTGAGGATGGGTAGTCTATTTCTCCTTAGTTCTAGCAAAGTTCTCGCTCTGTGTTTATTGTAGTTTCCAAAAAATATCTTGGAGTGTCTCAGACCAGGATGATTCTCCCAGAGGGATGCTCTGAGCCTCTCTCCTCTATCCTTCCTTGAGGGGTTTGTCGAAAGAAAGTTTGGGAATCATCGTATCACAGCCTAATTCAAAGATATGATTTGTGGTTTCGGTCCAGTAAAGTTCAAGCAAGTACAGAATTTGGTTAATATGTTAACAAATAGGTCGGTTAAGGTTTTTACATGCATCTTAAAAGTTATTGCAGGAAAAAACCGTGATCGTCAAAACAACACATTACTGTTATATGCACATATTCATATAAAGGAGGTGTTTGTGATAGCTCCATCAAAAAGTTCCATAAAAGGATGTCGCACAGATTGAAGAGGATTGGTGCAAGACTGTCAAGAAGTGCCAAAGTAAACTTCCTGAAGCTTAATTTTACGTCCTGAAACATTTCGTGATGGTTCCACATATTTGTAACCTAACTAATACATGATGACATTTTAAGAGAGTAAATATAATTGACTAGTCTGGTTATGAATAAGTTTTCGGGCGGCACGTGATTTGGAGATAGCATCAAAATAATTAAATTAAAGCCATTAATAAAAAAATTAAGATAACGAATATCAAACACACCATGAGATAATACCGAAAACAGTTAAGATGAATCCAGCAAGGACACTGTAGTAATGCGGGTTAATTCACCATCATTATTAAAATATACGAAGCGAGAGTGAGTAAACAATCCCCTTCCACGTTAGAGATCTAGTTCTATTTTTATCGTTTACCGCTGTCAGTTTATTTATACGTATTTTATTGACAGAGAAAAGCCATTAATAAAAAAATTAAGATACGCACGAATATCCCCCCAAACACACGTCATATAACGCTTCTCCCATATATATATATATATATATATATATATATTATATACCTACCCCTATTCTATTCCGCGTGGCAGTAGAATGAAAATTAAAGCGCTTTATTTAATTTGAAATACGCGGGTTTATTTATAGGCGACATCAAATTTATTTATGTATGGAAAAACTTTAGTGCAGGTTACCACACGCATTAATATTTATAACTTATTATGGGCACCTCTACAAGCCACGGTCGGTATTTTAACTGGGAAACGCAAATGTGACTGGCAATATATAACATTTATATGGCAATCCTTTAACTCAATTTTCCTCCCAAAGTACCCTACCTGGTCGTTCCAATTTTCTCTAATGGCAATTTCATTCTGTTAGCGTAAAACGGGCCACCGTATGCTTTTTATCAGCAGCCCGGGTAATTATTTTACAATATTTCATTAATTCCGCTCTTTTTTATTTCAAGGCACCCGAACTCAATTGTTTTTATCTATTTTCTTTTATTTGGTTTCACGAGATATTAACCGTGCCGACTGGATGACATTTTTTTTAATCTAATGCAAATGAAGGTTGTGGCGGTAAAAAATTATTTTGCGTAATTTATTAACGCTTTAGGTTTATATGTATGTATATAGAATTTTTTTATCTTGCCGTGTTACTTTTTATATGTGCAGTATTCGTCTGCTTGTTATATGATGTAACACAAAGGCAACCGGTTGTAATGCATTCAATTGAAGAACCAGAACAAGTAGAGCCACAAAGTTTCGCTTCAATTATTAGAAGGCAATACCTTGTTTGGGCTCAAACTAACTAGACCATAATTAAATTTTTCAAAAGCTCAAGTTCATGATCTGAAGACCACTTCCCACTACGGATAGTTAAATGCAAAGCAGTGCTTTTGAAGGTCTCATATAGGAAATAATTTTGGGAAACAGCATTATTTCATATCCGCATCAAAAAATTTTAAGACGAGGGCGTGGAATAGATATAAGTTTAACCCTTTGCGTCCGGAATTAACTCATTTTTTAAATATTTCATTTAAACTTAGAAAATAGAGAGAGAGAATAGACTTAGGCCCCCTTTTCCTGCTCCCATAACTAGAACTGAGGGTGGAACCGCTGCATCTCTTTTGAAACAATACGCAAGCGTTTACTGAAGTCATGTCAAAAAAATGCCATATGATGCGATGATACGATTTTTTAGTTTTAGCTGCTGGGCGAGCAATTTTTTGCAGGAAGCCATCCTTATTGCGCCGATTAGTGGTCACTACGTTCTCGGAATTATGATATCGGTTTTGTAAATGCAAATTGCTTAGCAGCCGTTAGAATCTATCTCAAGGAATGACTTTAGAGATGTAAGAATCCCTAACTTCTTCTTGAGCACCCACCATCCATCAGCTAATTCAGTCTAAAAAACATCTTCGTTTCAACGCATGTAGTTGGCTGGAAAATTTGTTTTCTTTTTTTTGTATTTATCTGCATATAAGTTGGTATGGGATCCAATCTAGTCAAGCAACTCTTCCTGAAACGAGCACAAGAAAACATCAACAGCAAGCTCAGCACCAGCTCACTAAACCAGTTGACATTTGTTCCGGTAGTACAGCAGTACAGCACCCAACCCATCATTACCATCACATAAAGCGGAGTAGTTTTTTTTTTTGCAACAGATGGCGTCATAAGTGTTATATTTATGGGGGTTTAGGATTGGGCCAGCTCATTTTTAAATTGTTGGTTACGTGGACTAACCAGTAGGAAGCAAAGCGTTAATAAGTTTATTCCCGGTATTGTCAAAGGCTTTTCAAAGAATTCTTACTTCTCAATTAGTTAAACACTTGAACACTTATTATAACATACTTCCATCGTTTCAATCCGATTTTCGCGTTGGTCACAGCTGTGAATCAGCTATATACGAAGCAAATTGCAGGAGAAACCTTTATCTAATTTTCTCTACTTAGTAAACCTAGTACACAGACACAGATAATTACCTTTTCACCTTGCTATATCCACATCCATATTTCTACAGATACCCTATGCATTCTTGATGTTTACAAATCACAATTCACCACATAATTTAGGTTTAAGGTTAGGTTTAGGCATAGTTGGTTTATTTATTAGTTCTTTAGGTATTCAAGGTTAAGTGAAAGATTGGCGTTGAATTTTTTCCTCGCTAAACTTGGAATTTTTTCGTATTTGGTTGTCGTCTTTTAGAATAGAATCATGTCAATATTTTGTAACAAACGAAACAATAAACAAATATATAAAATTGACAAATATATTCTGGACATAGCTTTGAGCTATAACTTATAAAGAGCTGTAGCTTTGGATTGTCTACTCGAGTTGTCTTCCAACCACAACACAATGCTAGTCACCCTGGATGAGTATTTATCTCAGAAGCTGGTTCAGAAATTGAGATTGATGTCGAAATGCCGAACTCGTCCCAAGAGCTAGAGACTACTGCCAATAAAATTAATAAGGATGATAAATATGATGTCAATGTCAGAAAGCACTACAGACACACAAGATGAGACATAAAACTTAATGAACGCTATAGAGGTTACACATGCAATGAAGAAGATAGATCTTTAAACTAGAAGAACTAGCCTTCCTTCTGTTGAGCTTGATCTTCTAATATCTCAAATTAATACCATCATTAACATTGGCTACATCTTTTTAGTTTCAAAGGCTGCTATAGCGATGCTTATATACTAACCCGGAAAATATTCCCTATTTCCGGCTGGTTGCCGCCCTATAAATTTTTCTCAAATTATCCTAAATTTATCGAAGCATTTATCTTTGGAGAGAGGAAGAGGAGCGGAGGGGAGAGGGGAGGAATATGCTTGAAATGACCAAATCTCTACCAACCTCTATACACAAGAGCTTAATGGGGAGAAGTGCGATTCGTATCCACTTACCTATTCAACAGAACCTTATTCGGTTGTACTGGATTCTTGTAGGACCCAAATGAAAGAATAATTAAGACCTATTAACACCATATGGATCGATTCTGTGGATAACGGTTACAAATTAAGGTCTTCAAAATTCTGAAGAAATTATGAGATTTCCGACAACAATTATGCTTGCTTCATGGAGTTTGCGTGCAAATTAGTTCAGCACGGATTAGCTGATTGAGGGTCTGCACCGACTAGCTGCAGAAGCAAGCTCGTTCCTATTTAAAGTAAGCCAGGAGGTCCACAAAAGCAAGCAGATAATCAATCTAGTGTATTAACTACTGCAGCTGCTCCAAATTCGATACCCAACTGACTTTAGATTTACTCTTTCAAATACTAAACAAAATTTTCAATAAGACCACTAAACGCTTCAACCCACTAAACACCAATAAGTTTTAACTAAACACTGACGCGTTTCGACAGCAACGCTGTCATTGTTGGTGTTTAGTGGGTTGAAGTGTTTAGTGTTATACTTCTGCACCAAGAGATCCAGTGAAGAACTTCGCAAAATTTCCAATCTTCCTGGTCCTTAGTAGCAATACCTTTTCCTTTCCACTTGTTGATAGCCAAAGAAATTCATGAGGTCTGTTATCCAGTTACCTCCAATATTTTATTCTTACCTACTTAAATAGTACAAATTAAATCACCGAAAATAAACAGTTTTAGTTGACATCGATCAAGTATACTTGTATTAAAATTTTATTATAATACGTCTATTTTTATTTTTGATTATAGGGTACCTACATATTACAGCACACAAATCGTGATATTACGAAACTGTACAGACTATTCATGACGTAACCATATTTCAGGTGTAATCGATATAATATATGGAGAAAATATAAAAAATATACGAAATTTCTAAATACAGCCTGAAGGAAAATTTGACGTGTACTATACATATATTTTTAGCCTACTACTATGATAAACCTTACATCCTTTATCGAAGATTAATAAGACGTACTATTTTTATCTTTAGATGATTCATACAATTTATAACCTAAACTCGTTCTATATTACTGAAATATTTTTACATCTGAATCATTGTTTAATAAAAATAAATTCTTGTCAAGGTTTCGTCGAGAATATTGAATAGAATGAAGTGATGATTGATTCAATTTAGTTCGCCAGAGATAATGCAGCAGCGTCGTATTAAAATTTTCGGTCGCTGAAACTGAAATTACCTGCTTTATCAATTTAAACTTAGACGGCAATTTATTGCATTATTTCTGGAACCGCTTCACCGGTGGGGTTAAATTGATTAACCCCCATTAAAGCTATTGACTAACGAATTATTCCATACGTTTGCCCTGGGAACGAGATAATACGAAGAGCATGAACAGAGGTCAGTACATACGACTAAGTTTTACTTACTCGATGAACTGTCGGTCATTAACGTGGTATGCGATATATACGTGTAGCTTTCAGCTTTCAGTGCCGTGATTAGACGGCATTGCTTGTCAATTACGTAGGATATAGTTTATAATTTCGTAATTTACAGATTGAATGACGTATGGATATCGTGATGCTACAATTTCAGAATATCGTTGTATGTGTGTATGTGTGTGTGTGTGTGTGTTAAATGATCCTGCAATTTTCAATATGTGTGAGTGTGACAGCTTCTTTTATAAATTTGGTAACAAGTATCGGAATATAGAAAGCTTTGAAAATATTGCATATCTTTGATCGCAATTATTTTATAAGCAAGACGATAACAACATTGGTTAAACGGCTACCCAGAGATGTGAGAGATCGCTAGGGTCCGGGGTTCAATTCTCCGAAAACCGTCTCCAAACCGATCTACACTTCACTGTTGAAGGCAAAGTGCACAGGAGTAATAAAACCGTTGAACACATTTATATAGACACAAATTATACAGCAAGAGTACGAGCAGTAGTCAGACAAGCAATACAGCTTCAGAAGCCGCCGCTTCAGCTAATCAGCTTATGCTGATTTCAAAAATGAAGTCTTGAACAGAGGATGTCGACCTTGTCAGAGCTCTGTTCATCAAATTGGCTACTCCTTTTCTCACAGCAGGACTGCAATGATTTTATAACTTTGAAATTGCCGAAACCACATTTTGGGCTTTTGTCCACTCGTTTAGAAGGATGGAATCTTCTGGTTCATACTTTATTTTTAGAATGCATCCCCTATGGAACAAACATGAACTTCTTGTCGGTGACATGATGGAAGGAAGATTAGAGAGATAGCAAAATAGCTCGAGTCTATAAAGCATTATTGTTTTCCACACAAATTGAACAGCAGAGACAGAAATGATCAGTATCATGGAAAAAAACAGCCCACCCCCCACTCACACCCTTTTCTTTTTTTTACCCTAAAATTGTGTATCAACCTCCATTGAACATTAAAATGGCCACAACAGACAAAACATAGTGAATTCGTGAAGATTAGCGATGCCAAAATTAAGAGAGGAATATTTGTAGTACCACAAATAATAGTACCAGAGGTTTGAGAAGCAGTTCTGATCTTCGTGATCAATCGCTCAATGCACTCTGTAGTTCCAGTGTCTCTACACCAGTGGCTAATTTTGTGTGGAGATATCAGTAGAAGAATAGATTTAAGGAAATTATTGAATCAACTGGAGCTAAAGTTTGAAAACGGAAAAGAGTGGCCACACTTACAGCAGAAGAAAGAAAGAGAGTACAAAGAGGGATTTTCGAAATCAGAAAACGATAAATAAGGCAGTAGGAAATAAGTAATGGAAATGCACCTGAAAAATAAGAGACTTTTTAGACCTAATTTCAGTAAAGAGATCTCAATATTGTTATAGTCGATGGATCGTTAGGCTACAGTGTTGCCGTAAAAAGGCTACTATACCATTTCAAATTCAAATAACAACATTTTGGTTATATTAAATAAATGGGCCACATACTTTGGTGGACTTAAGTATTCAATTGGGGGGTGGCCAAATGTTTTTGACTGTACTTAACACAATAAGCGGGCAAAAAAAAATAAAAATGGTAAAACATTTCAGGTCACAAAATCGCAGCTAGCAGATAATACTGAGCGGTTGTCCATCGTAATAGACGAAGTAATATCAGATGAAGAAAACGATTACAAATGAGCACTGTCTAGTGTTTACACTTACAAAGTTTAAAAGTTTTGAAATCCCATGGTGCTTTGTTTTGACTCTCATGGATCAAAACATTTTATTTATTTTAGAAACCACTCAGATAGGCTTATGAGTCCCGAACAGAAATCGCAGATTTGGATACCATGCTAGGGTTTGACGCTTACCAAGGCACTTTAATGCTTCTTAATCCCAAATATATAGATTTTGGTGTACGACCTAGTCTGGCTGTATAATTGTGCAATATTTTAATGGGAAAGAAGCAAAGGACTAAAGTCAATTAGAAGAATAAGAAGAAATAGGTTTCCCAACTGCCACAGATGTAAACGAATGAATGTCTGGGCATTACTAACGTTCATTATCTTTGAGATATGACAGAACTGAAGACCAATAATAATCAAGGGTTTATAAAAAAGGACACAATAATTATAATTCGGAAGAACATGAGATATTTAGAGAAAACTCAAAGATCTATATGCATTCATATTATATTTTCAGCCCGCATAACATTGCGAAACGAGCTCATAAAGCCAAGCTATATATACCAATAATATCCTTTCTCCCTACAAAAATCTGTTAACAACGACATCTGGATGTTTGCGAGACGTTCGCGGAAACATCACAAGCAACACTGTCTGGTAACAGATGTCTTTGCTTGCGTTCCACCAGCCAAAGTACTAAAACCCTTCCGATATGACAAGGTAAGAGAAGAAGAAATAGGCATTTGATGACTGCACAACGTGTTTAACTTCCAACTGGTTGTGGATGTCATCTCGAACAGCTGTGTCGCTTTGACTATTGTCGTATAAATGCCGATCTGTGGCGTACAGCCACCGTTATTCAACGTTCGCTGCCACCTAGTGCGCCTTTTAAGCGAAATCATAATATTTGAAAGACAGGAATGTAAGTTAGCAATGTCGTCGATGCGAATAATTGAATGGAATGCGCAATAGACTCCTTAGTACAGAGGAGATATAAAAGCTAAATGATTTCCGAATCGAGATTCTATGTTGAAAACGGAATGCAACAAATATTTTATTCGGATTCGCGAGTGGAAATTCAATAAATATCGTTTGAAATGCTTCGTTGTAAAAGTTTTATTACAGATGCATAAAATAGAAATGGCGTTCGAAGAATAGCGGGAAATTTTTATTAGAAAAGTAATTGAATTCTGTAACGCATGTCTTTTTGAAGTCAACTGGAAGTAGGTCTTATATATTTGAGGCACTTAATTTAAAAAGTGATGATTATAAAATGTTTATTCTTATATTTATATGCTTAACCTATGCATGTTGCTCACAACATCTTCAAGCAATTTCTAAGAATAAATCCACATAATTCATTGAAAAGTCTAAGAAGGCCAACTCCTCGAAAATCTATGCTCGTCGTTGGATAATCGTGATTATGGGATTGGTAGCACAAACCCCATCTTCGCCTGGGTGGATTTCAAGTTGAATCCTTGAGATCCATCCAGTTTACTATCGTAGCGGGGGTTGACTGTCCCACTTGAATAGTAGGTACCACAGCACCTCCTTGGAAGCCTTCTTGACAGTTGTGCTTCTACTCAATATTTGTTTGATGTTCATTGAAATGTTTGTTTACTTTACTGATTCCAGAACTTTAAGATCAATGTTTCAGGCTGTGGGGCTTTCGCTAAGACGATTGCGAGGTACAGTGATGACGTGTGAATCCTGAACAAGTCTTTAGGATCCTCTAATAAGAAAATTTTCTGGATTTTGTCAAAAGTGCATGGATAAATTCAAACCATAACTGCACACCATTAAAAATTATTACAATTTATTTTCTTTTCCTGGCTATGGCTTCATGCGATCACCAGGTTCGATTTTTGCATAGTTTAAACATAATTCTTCATCGGAAGAACATATTTATTCTAATTTCGATTAATAAAATTGTAAAAACATTCTACTGGGCTTCAAAACCCATTTTTGCCCATTGTTCCAATAATGGAACATAAAAGTTTTTAGAGGTTAGGGTAAATTCAGTGATCATTTACACTTCTTCGTAGGTTAAATCTTGGCAATTAGATAATATATAAGGTGCATTTTGAATGTTATAGTCTTATCGTGCAATATATTGTTGTGGGGAGAGATTATAGTGACACATTTCGTCCTACTGAAGATGGCGTACAAAAAGTTTTTATTAATATTTATTTTACGAGGTTTGGTTTCATTTTAACAGATATCTAATGCAAATAGATGTATAATTTAGGCATAATTATTGTTTTGGTATTGTTACATAAATGAATGACGGTTTTAACAATTTTATTAACAAGTTCCAATTTTGGAACAATGGGCATAAAAGGTTACAGGTAACTTTTCTGTATTCTAGATTTTATACAACTGAAGAATTGCCACAATTATTGAAAGATGAGGACTTCTGGGAGGCAGGGGTTTTGATGACTCCTCCAAATGATAAACATGATAGTGCAGTAGCCAAAGTATCTCATCACGGGCGTACATTTAGTATTGGAGAGAGTAGTGACAGTGATGACGAATATAATATACCTTTAGTAGAACTACAAAAAAAAATTGTCAACTCCAAATAAAAAAGTTGGACCAAAGACACTGACTTAATACTAACTTCTCCAATATTTTCATTTTCTGTTCCAAATGATCAAATTCCTGATAATATAGTGGGGTTCTTCGAATTATTTTTTAACGATTCCATGATACAATATTTAAAAAATATGACAGGTTTATACGCTGCTCAAAAAGGAGAACATAATTTAGATATAACCACCAATGAGATTCGTTGTTTTATAGCAATTCTTTTATTATCGGGTTATGCAGAAGTGTCTAGATGGTGAATGTGGTGGGAAGTAAACAGTGAATCATGTAATACGTCTGTACTAAATGCTATGAGAAGGAATAGGTTTGAAAAACTAAAAAGGTATACCTATACATTGTGCAGATAATACCAATCTTCCTAACAATGCCAAATTTGGAAAGGTAAGACCTTATTTTCAGAAACTGCATGAAAAATGTCGTGAGTATGGTTATTACCCCGAACAAATAAGCATAGATGAAAGCATATTTTGTTAAACATGGTGCCAAACAGTTTTTGAAGGGAAAGCCAATAAGATATGGATATAAAATGTGGTGCATGTGTGAACCGTCAAGCTACCACTTGCAATTTGAACTATATCAAGGAAAGACAGGTACTAAATCTGATTTGGGTGTCGGTGGTTCTGTTGTAATGAATTTGGTGAACATGTTGCCGGCAAATACACCTTTCAAGATATTATATGGTGATCGTTGCTTTTCCTCTCTAAAACTAGTAGCCACATTAACTGAAAAGGGCATAGGTTATACCGGTAATAGAATAGAAAAAATTCCCTATTATATCTGAAAAAGATATCAAGAAGAAAGAACGGGATTACTAGGATTATTGCATAGATACAAATAAGAACAGTACTGTGACAAGTTGGAATGACAACAGAATTGTGCGTTTAGTTAGTTCATGTGAAGGTACATTTCCTGTACGACCAACGAATAAATGGGTGTCAAAAGAAAAGACAAAACTACCAGACACTTAATCAAATGTTGTATTACAATATAATAAATTTATGGGAGGTGTTGATAGAATGGACGAAAATATGGCCAATTACTGAGTGGCAATAAGATCAAAAAATTGGTGGTGGCCTCTCTTTGCTTTTGGAATCGATATGGCTGTTCATAATGCATAGCAAGTTTATAGAGCACTCTACGGTGACAAAAATGATTTACTTGCAGTCCGGAGGAGAATTGTCCTGGTATATTTTGCTAAATATAGTACACCCATTTCAAATGGCGCCAGACCTGTTTCAAGGAAAGAATTAACTTTATTCATTCATTATTTGTCTTTTCTTTCCACTACTATGAATTCAAAAAGACACTAATTCAGATTCAAAACTATAGCTTTTTCTGACATTTTTTCTCCTCCTTTGGGGCCAAGTTCTCTATCTATAGACTGTTTTGACAAGAATTTTAAACTACAAAAGATTAGTTAAACATGAATATTTTTAAAATTACGCAGTATCTAGTGTTTCTGGCTGAATAGACCATGTAATATATTTATACTTGGAACCATGACTGTGGATGGCAGTGTGATTATCAATATCAACGGATAGACAGGATGCCACTCACTGTGTTTGCTACAATAGCTTGATAACTTGATGAGCAAGATTGTATCTAACACAAACTGGTCGTACAATGTAACCAAATGTAATAGATATTGAAGGCAATACTCATAAAATGTGACATCAGTTACTTTCATAATAATAATTCATATTTCATTAACTCCGGCAACAGCTCGCACTAATCACAGAGGATTAATTGACTATGAGTTGTTACTACGCTTGTGGCTGTCGTGCGAACTCTGTATCGTGGATCTAGGAAGACTAGCCACTATGCCACTCTCAGTGAGACAATTGAAGAGATTAAAATAAAAGCGGACATTTTTACAAAGACAGCCAAACTATGCTTTGCATGCTCTGCAATGCTCAAATGATTTAAATCTAAAATTGCCCAATTGACAATTTAACTTCAGCGCCATCTACTGGTATGCTCAAAAGACACTTTCTCTCTTTTTGTAATATAAACCAAAATGTTGTTCGTCTAGTGATTTGTTGGGTTCATTAAACACTTTTGTTCGGTATCGATATGCATTTTACGTTTATTTTTATAAAAGAAAATTGTTCTAATTTAAAAACAATTTAAAATTACATACCCAATTCCAGCAGCCTATTAGGAGCCCCTGTTTACACGGAAAGTGTCTCCAATTTACCCTAATTTGCCTACGTTTTGTTTTCAATGTTTTCTCGTATTTTTTTTCTCTCTCTCTATCATTGCTCTCAGACTATAGCTCACCATTTCCTGAAACCCGAAACAAGCTAGCGGATACGCATAAATAATTCATCCAAGAACAAATCTGTAGAAGCCACTCGCGCACAAAAGAGAACAACAACCCTACCAAGTTGATACATCATTTATTTTCCCCGTCCGGACACCTTGCATATTTCTCCAGCAGCACAGGCAGAGTATAGTTTCCTTTCGTAGTCCCGCGTCGGTTTAAAACAAATGATTTCGTATTTTTCTCGACAAACGACGAGCTTAGAAAAAAAATTTTCTCCCTCCTTTTATCTACTGTATTTATTATACGTTTGTATGTAGATTGTTGAAATGGAATGAAGGGTGAAAGCAAATAGAGATTAACGTTATATAAAAGGGGACACGATCATACCGAATATATTTATGTAAAATGCCTCAATTGCGTAGCAATATGAGTTGTTAGCTTTCTTCTGTGTTTGCGTGATTTTCTTCTTTTATCCGACGACGATTTTTAACGGCGTGTCGTAACTCGCTAGAGACGAATGAAATATTTATAGAGGTGGTCCTGGACGCAATCAGAAACGTAAAATATCAACCTTTTTTCACTCTCTAGGATTCTCGGGTTAGGTACCGAAACATACCTATTACGTTTAATTTGTCACGTTTCTCTCGTATACGTATGTGAGGTGGTGAAAATAACGCTAATTTGTTCCCCTGTTTTTTAAAGAGTGGGCGCTTTTTTTTTGCTTTTTATCGTGAAGTTGTAACGACCGTAACCTTTAGCGGGTCACAGAGAATATATCCCAAATAGTTATAGAAATTCAGACAAACAAAAATTGTAACTGATTACTCAACAAGTACAATAGTTATGTCACATCACAAAAACTTTGTTTCCAGAAGCGGTTAATTTTAAGATAATATTGAAGAAATTATGTTGAGTATTCTGATTAAACAAGTTTTTTTTTTCTTACTTGTGTTAGAAAATGTGTTTATTGGTAAATAAATGTCAACATCGAAACAGAAAAGGAAGAACAATTTTAGAATCAAGTTGAAGATTGTCCAAAAGAGATCTCGAAATCTTCATACTGAAACGGGACATATAAATAAAAGTGTTGCAAAATTAATGCCATCGGATGTACATACATAGGTGAGAAAAGTCCCTCAAGGATGCCAAAACTGTTTTTAAATATCATCTAATAAAAACAAGATTTAGAGCTGGACGGGTTTGGCAAAAATCGATAAACAACTTATAATTCTAAAACTGTAATAGATAGAATTCGGTTTGCCCCATCATTATTTTTAAGAAAATAGATCTCTGGAACCGTATCTTTGTTTTTTTTTCTCCCACAGGCTTCCAGGAATTACGTTTGAAAACATATGAAAAAGGGTCACCCTATACAAAACTAAAACATGATTTTCTTGATAGTACTGTCCATTTGAAAATTCGAGAACAATGTAGATTCGTAAGATGATCTCGAGTTATAAAAAGCGGAGACTGTTGCAGTGGATACTTTGGTCCTTCTTTGTGTCATTTACGTTGGACAGAAAGCACAGGTCTTTATGTGAACTGATGACGACAAAGCTAGTATATCTAGTAGCGAAATAAGAAGCTGCGTGTTTCAATTTTGTAAATTGTTCAAAAACGAGTATCCTGAGTCCGCCTCATCTGCTAGATACAATACAAATTTTATAATTATTGGTTTCTACCAACATTTCATATCTAATAACTTTTGTTTCAGATAATTAAGCCCTCTATAGAGGACACAAATCCATTGGTGACAAAAACTTTTCTAATACTTAACGGTAGTAATAAATGTAGGTAAATGTCTTTGTCCTTTTTGTTCACAAATCTGTATTTTTTAGTTTTAGTTAGAAGTTGCTGTTTTTAGAAAGTTCCAAATTAAAATAAAAGTTTAGTAAACATCATCTTGTATGATGACAAATTTTCCAATTTTGTTTTTTAAATCTTTTCAACATAATGATATAATCTAACTTAATTCCCTGCTGATACCGTTTGGTTCGTTTACTAGAAATCAGTCGGAGTAGTATGTCACTTCATACAATAATATAATCGAATTTACAAGGTCCTTACTTTAATAACTTTTGTCCCAATATGTAAATAAATTATTACAAAATTAGACGAGATCTACGCAAATCTATGGTAAAATATAATGGAACATATTTATATGGTGAAAGTAATTTAAATGCTGATATTCTTACATAATTATCTAGAGATTATAGTTTGTGTGAGGAAAATGTTTTAATGTGTTAATTCTCGACAAGGCTCTCTATCATTCGATAAATTGCTATATAGAATTTGACAATCGAAAATCGGCAGATTCAGTAAAACCCCTCTCACAACTCAATTTACACCAAAATGTTTAATTTTCATTCCAGACATCCACGTTTTCCAACTATAAATTCGGAATTAAATATTGATAAAATTCAGGCAAATTAAACGGAACAGTATCAGTACTACCACCCACAAGAAATACAATATATTTCTCCTGCAATTTATTGTTGTAGTTACATACGTTATGTTCACAATATTTGTTTTTATAGATATATAGTTATTATATTTATCAATTTATGTTTCATAACATTAATGGAATTCCTGAAATTTCTAATTGATTTTTGTTTATTTTTACTAGTACTGCGATTTAAACTGTAAGCGTGATAAATTACTGGCCCCTATACAGTGCATTCGTAAAGCAGGAGATAAATTCAATAAAAATTAAAATGGGAGTTTTTCAAAATAGAAAAATCTCTGATCCGTCGATTCCTATTTTTAGTTTTAAGTTTTTAGCACGAAACTGAAATATACAGCGTATCTCAAAAAATAGATTTGATGTAATCATTATTTTTTCAAAAGCAAACTCAGATTTTTTATTGCAGAATTAGAAAAGGAAAAAAGCTTTCAACATACCACAAGGTGGAGGGCTAGGTAAATAATCATCAATTGCAATAAATAACAATTAATATGTTTAACCATGCACTACTCTGCATTTCTCAAGTGTCATTGGCTAATTTGCTGATTAAGTACAACACGATTTATAAATATGTACCTAAATAGAATAGATAGTATTCAAAAATAGTAGTAGTAGCAATCTTGATCTAGCAAGTAGCTTAATATAGGCTTGTCCTACTAGTAAAAGGGTGAGTATTATTTATGGCAACAACCACTTCGCCAAGAAGTTATAGAGTAAGCAGTTGCATGGTTATCCTAATATACCATATAGCTATCCTGCCAACTCTGAAAATATGATGCTATGGTAATATCCAAAGAAAAATGGGAGCTTCAATTACAAAGAAAGAAGTCATCGTCAATCAAGCAGGGATAAATGGTCCAGTATTAATCAACGATGAATCAAAAAGTTCAAAGAAGTTGTCAGAATCTCCTCCAAACACTCACAGTATTTATTGTACTGATGATAATTGGCTGGTTCCTTTGGCGCATCCATATCAGAAAAATGGACAGAAGAATTGCGAGAGCCATTGCAAGTAGCAGAGAAATCCTCAATAAAGTCTAACAGAAGAAAGGGGTCGTAGTAAGTTAGTATCAAGGCATTATTGAACTCAAAAGTTAGAAGAGGTAAAATCATTTGAGGTTAGGTTAGAAAATTTAAGAGACGAATTTAATAAAACTAATAAAAATCTAGATAGAATTAAAAATGTTAAGACATAATACCAATAATGGTTACATAAGGAAATTTTGAAGCAAAATTGAAATTGAAATTGCGCACTGTTAACAATCTGACAATAGCCGAGGCGATTAAGTAACTCTTTTTGAACGTTGTCGATAACAGCAGGGGTAAAGATAATTATGCTGTCTCTAATTTTGCAATAACAGCTGAAGGTTTACAAAAAAATAACGATTACGTCATATTTGATGAATGATGAATAAATTGGATATCTATATTAAAAGGTTACAGACTTCTTGATCACAAAATCCAATAAAAATAATAACTTTAGCATGTAAGATTTTGGAATGTGTTATATATTGGATCTTGTCTTGTTTTCAGCGGATAATTTCTAATTGGAAAAATAAAAGCTGCTTTAAAGCTGCGTTTTATTATCGCCTTGATAATTACAGCTTCTTCGGTACCAAGAAATTCAA
This sequence comes from Holotrichia oblita, assembly GCA_023690525.1. Classification (NCBI taxonomy): domain Eukaryota; kingdom Metazoa; phylum Arthropoda; class Insecta; order Coleoptera; family Scarabaeidae; genus Holotrichia; species Holotrichia oblita. Next base: position 200,078,398 of record CM043016.1, read on the forward strand.
TGAAGAACATGACAAACGTCTTTAGAGTAAGCAAAACTTTTATTTACTAGATGCACGTTCATATTTTGGGAAAAATAGTATGCATTTTGTAATTGTATTTGTAACAAATAAAAGTTTAAGTAGATGTTATATTTATATGCAAGAGCATTTATGTCAGCAAAAATGTCAAAAAATCAAAGAACTCATTGATATATAGGAGAGTGTTTACAATATAATGAAGAGCATTAAAACGCTTACTAATCTAAACTTAATATACATAACTATTTCAACAAATTGGTCTTTTTCCATATTTTATATTGTTAAAGCTCAGTAGGCGAAGAAAAGAAGCGTTTCTTGTGACAGTTTTTCTTTTTCTCGCTTATCAAACTTTAACACAGCAAGATATCAAACAATTGGTGACCATATTGAAATTTTTTTACAAAAGAGCTTCCAACAACTCTATTTTGACTATTGTATGATAGTTTTGGTAATGTCCATTTGCTTTCGGGGACACTGCCAAACCAAAATTTAATTATTGCGGCAACATACACCCAATAGAAGCAAATGACGCTGAATAGTTCATATTTTTGCTTTAATACTGAATTTATATTAAATATCAGAAATTTCATCCAATATTAGTTATAGATGTGTAATCAGGTAGCTCGTCTTGACATAGTACATATTTACCACTATTTGAAACGATCTCCATAGGTATATTTAGAATATACATAATATATGTATCATTGTGTGTAATGAGTGCAAATTTTCAAGATTAAATATCTAGAAAACGCAGGCACTACAAAACGCGCTTTCAACGAACAAAATCAGCACAACACGGGCGCAAAATGATTGCATCATCAAAGTGTCAAAACTAGAATGCGTACCTTGCTGCCAAGTTTGCAAATCAAAATACTGGGCGGATATACTTCTAAATTGTTCCAAAGAGACTTTCGAAGAAAATCAAGCTTAAAATTTCACTAAGGATTACAATATTACTCCCATAAAATCTGAGAGCAAAAAATAGTTATGAAAGGTTTTAAGAATATATCCTACCTTGTTCCTGTTTTTATTAAACTAATGATTAAATGAATTAACAAAAATATAATTCAAAAAGCAGATTGTTATCTAAATACATTATTTTTGGTAGACTATTTATTTTATTGTATGTATAATTTCGCCTTCAAAATATGTTTTACAATTGAGTAATGTTTAGGGCAATATACCACCGTATACCAAACGGAAATACTAGCAATAGACACATGTGCTCTAAGGGCATCAGAGACACAACCTAGGGGTCAGCTGATTCATATCCTGTCGGATAGTCAAGCGGCCCTAATGACACTAGCAGCTTATCAGATAACCTCGAGGCTGGCTTGGGAATGCCTGGAAAACCTAAGAACCCTGGCCAAACACAACAAGGTAACTTTGGTGTGGGTGCCGGGGCACAAGGGTGTACCAGGTAACGAAATAGCAAACAAGCTAGCAAGGAAAGGTTCTGCAACTAAATTCACCGGACCTGAACCGGGTCTGGCGATAACCAGAACTGCCATACGCGGAGCAGTGGCTGAGTGGATTGCAAAAACACACCAGCCACACTGGAGGAGCGTTGAAGGGCAGGTTCATAGCAAACGAATGATGAGGCAGCCATCACGGCAGTTGACGGCGGATGTGCTGGCTCTCAGCCGGTTACAGCTTAGAACAGTCACGAGCCTGTTAACGGGGCATGGCTGTCTAAGGAAATATCTACATAAGGTTGGCATCCTTAAGGACGAACCTATATGTAGACTATGCAATGAGGAGGAGGAGACAGCCTACCATGTCATATTCGAGTGCGTTGCGCTGGAACGATGGAGACTGCTACTGCTGGGACCAATTAACCAGCTAACAGATCTACCGGAAAAGGACCTACCACACAGGCCACTAAACCTAGTAAAAGGGACTAACCTGTTTACATAAGGAAATTCACTTGGTACCGAATAATACAATAGGCCACAGACCGCGGTGTTATAAGGGCACGCTACTAAGCAAAACCCGGTCGGTAACCAGGGACCAAATCAAATCAAATCAAAATCAAATCAATGTTTAGGGCACATAAAAATTTGATTTCTTTCCAGATACTTAATATTATTTTTAAACAATTTAAATCTGTAGCCTCAATTGTTAAATTGTATTTTATTCAAGAAATGTTTCATAACCGTTCTCATGTTAATTTCAATTTAGTATTTATGCGTTACCAAAGCCTCTTTAAATAATTAAATACTTCGATTTTTTATAACCGTTTTCTAGGTAAGCGAAGAAACCTAACTAAGTTATCTTAGAAAACGTCTCTTATTAGAGCGTTCTGTTTATCTAATCGCATCTGGATGTAGTTTTAATTTCTTGGTGGAGACAATTTTTGTCAAAAAAGTAATAAACTGAGAGCGTGTGCGACAGAGGTACTTGCTCGCGTTTGGTAGGCGAATCGAGTAATTCCTGAATTTGTTACATTTCATATGAAACTTCAACTTTTGTCCGGCTGAAGAATTTGCGCAACCACCTATACAATACAAATTAAATTTAATTGTAAATATAATTAATAAATGTGTTTAAGTGCAAGTAGCTCTGTTTCGTTTACTTTGAAGTTCAGAATTTTGATCTGATAATACCAAAGAGCAAAACTATTTTTAAGATATATTTGAATATTTTTTTTATTTTATTTAGAATTCTAATTCAAACTGAAAAATATCATTTGAACACACAGGCACCTCATTTGTGTGAATTAAAAATTTAGTTCTAAAGGGCCACCCTAATTTATATTCAAAGGTAAGATCAGAAATATAAAAACAACCTCTATCATTGAATATAATAATGATGCTCATTTAAATTTAATAATAATAATAATTTATTTATAGACAGTACGTGTATATAAACAACCTTACTTTAAATATTAATGCGAGTTTATAATGTGCAACACCAACGAAATAGTCAATAAAAAATGTCAAGGTGGAGAATCGAAAAAATCGATGTAGATTTCAACTTGAAACAACTTGTTCAAAACTCTTGGAACCCTTGGGTTCATTTGACCACCACCCCCTCCCATCCCTCCAATATGATTTTGATAGAAGATAGGGCCAGTATATCAGAGAACCTTAGTATTGTTCCCAAAGAAATTTCCATTTGCTTTAATCAAAAGGATCTATCGGCCAACTTTTATGAAAATTGGTCATAGGAGGGTTTGCATTTGAACATAATATGAAACCCATAAATGACCAACTACAATCATTGCTGTCGATAATTTCCCCAACCACTTCAATAAATCTTATCAAGATAATCAGATTTCTGTTTATTCCCGTTTTACCATAAAAAAGGAAGACGCAGCTTCCACATTTATGGAATATCCTCTGGGAAACAGGCAACAACAATTTGATACCATGGTTCAAGTCGTATATTCTAGAATCGTGTAACGCCAAGATTCTTTGGTCCCCATCTATTGCGTTTAATTTAATATTTCTTCTCTTAATCCTACACAACATTCCCCTTAAAGGAATCCAGATAATAAATAATTCCTGTTGCTAAAGTTAGCATAATAACACCAAGAAATAAATTCTGTAACAATTTCCCGCCCCAGAATATCAAGCAAACTTGGCCCAGAAATAAAAACCAGGAAATTTATTAAATTTTTCATTTCATTCAATTATTAATATTAACTTTCCAGGTAGACAACGTAACACCAACGGTAGGAAAATCCTCACCAGCGCCGGGGATATTTTTCATTGTAATTCCCCAAACGCACTTAATCAAGATTTGTGGCGAGAATGCCGGAAGAGAAACCCGCCCCGGGATGGATATATACCATGGTTCTGTGTATCCGCTTGGTTGTTGTATTCTAGCTTACCTTGGACCGGACGTAGCCCCTGCGGGATCAGAAGTATAACGGTCAGAATGTAATGCAGAGTGGTCATGTCCAAAAATATTTAGTGGTCCTCCAATGCGAAGGAAAACAACACTGACGGAAAATTAAAAAAAAAAGCTTGTCACTCGGATCAAACACTAGTTACAAGAATGAAAGGAAGTAAAATCATGGTCACACATCAACACACAAACCTGTTTAATTTAAACAACACTTACAATCTATACCAGTTAACACAATTATAATATCGATCATTATCGATCACTTATTAGTTTCATTCGAATTATACTCGCTACTGTTCCACCGTAATAGTTCGGGAGAGCGCGGAATATCCGAAGATCGCTTCAACGTCCGTCACAATTTGAACGCGATTTTGTCGCGAAAATTCGCGAATCTCGCATCAATACCGCGTAAATTCGACGGCGATTAGTTCTCAACCCCATTTAGGTGGGCGGGTCTGAAGTTTTGAAGACCACTGGTTTTATAGGGGGCGCGCTACGGCGTGTATACCACAGCGTGTAATTGTAGTGGTAAATGTAAGCTATATAGATGCGATGTAGTTTCGAGCTCTCGATCTTTCGTCTTTTAGTTCCGCTCACCGCCGTCTGTCGCTGTTGTCGTTACTTCGCACGAGTCTCGCGTGGTACTGAGACCACGACCGACGCAATAACGGAGCGTGTGCGCGATCCAACCCCCCCACTACTACTCACACCCTTTGACGATGTGATATTGCCGCTGCTACTATTGCTACTATAGTGGACACCGTTAAAGAAGGATGAAGAAAGTGGTGGAGATCTTTTTCCTGTAACCGATCTTCGAAACCTTTAGTTTTCCGAAACAGTTTGTCTATGCCCAAGAAGACCTGTTTGAAGTTATCAGCAGAAGAAGTGTACTATATGTATTTGTGAAAAAACAAATCTTGATGAGGAGAAATAAATACAAAAAGAGCGTTTGAAGCAGAGTGTGACGTATAAACTAGATGCTGTTGTATGTATACCTCTGTTGACACTTTCCTATTCCTCGGTTTATTTTAGCCTTACGTTGGGCGATAGTTCTGTATAACTCTGAAAAGGTATTGGATGTATCCACCAAATCTCAGCAAGTTAGAGGAAAATTGTGCTTATTAATGCAGTAAACTGGATCTAAAAATGGATTTTATCAAGAAACTTTAGTCCCAGCATTCTTCCAAAACTACCAGCTACCTGCCACATTTTGAACAAGGGGAGGGACAAAATGGAATAGCTTTTAGTGTTCTGAATTTCTTCCATTGAAGATGTGACTTCATCGATCTATATGACCTTGAACCTCTTTAATTTTAAGTATCCAATAACACTGATCACACACAGTGGCTGCTAAGGAATTTCATTGTGCGCAGAAGCTGTGACTGCGATTTATCATAAATACCAAACTAGGTGCATGGTCATATTTTACAATCTATTCCTTCTCTTACCTGGGTAGAATTTTTGCCCCTAAATCCTTAAATTTCCAATTGTGCGGAGTCATCCGTGCTGTGATGTGCAATAGAGTCTGCCTTTATAAACATTTTTTAAAACAAACAAACAAGACCCAACAAAGCACACTAAATAAAAACGAAGATAGGGGTTTTTTCTTTAGGTTCTATGTGGTGAAATCCTGCTGATCCTGATAAGTGGGGTGTGGGGTCTGCGCAGATCCATACATTCGTACCGAACTTCGAAACCCTCTCAATTTTGTCGTCGTTCAGAAAATCATGTTGGAGAAGAGCCCCTTCCAGTCAACAATACCCTTTTGGAATGTAACCTCCACAAGGATGATCTCTTACTCAATCAGACATTTCGACGACACTTCAGATTAAAGTCGTAAACCGAGCATCCTTGATAGGAACGATGAAATGACGTGCTCGGGAAATACGCTCAGACGTTGCGTTCAAGTAACCAACCATGATAATCGAATTATCTGTCACTGAAAGATTGTGATGTTCACTGCGAAGACCACCTCCTCCCCCCTCACCACCTCTCGCTTCAAGCGAGTGAGATGTGAACAGATATAATGATAGAATGACCAACGGCCTTAAGATGATAACGGGCAGCAAGAACCTCAAAAAGGAGGAACTGGAGGAGAGCAGATCTAAGTTGAACGAGATATGTTTTAGTGCTACTAATGATTTTTTGAAGAGGGAATTCTCGGTGGAATAGAGCACCTTGATAGCTTTTACAACGACTGCAATTTGATGAAGAAGTCCTTGAAGGGTATCAAGCAATACTATTTCATGTGTAGGCAGCACCTCCGAAAGCAACAGGTTTCGGAACTCTTGCTGGTGTTCTCAAGGGAGTCCTCCTGGGATCCGAAATTATAACCGCGCTGCAGCAAGGTTCTTGGGCAGTCCAGTCAGGCGCAGAGATCACCTGGCAATACAATCTTGTCGGCTCAGGTCTATGAGAAAGAAACATTTATTATTGCTGCTTATGGTCGTAATGGCTACTTGGATTTGGATCCAAATCCAATGCCTGTCAACTTTATTATTTGACACCTAGAAGGTCCATAATAAATTTATGCAATGTTAGATTTATAAAATGAAAGAAAACACCTAACTGGCCATCTTCTCATCTTTTTTTACGACAATTTGGAGGATTCTTCCATGGCAGAATCATATCTTGCAATAATAAAGGTGCCTCCTATTAATTTTTGCTTACTTTTTTTAAATTCTTCTACTTTTATTCCTTTTACAAAATGTTTTCTAAAAAACTGTAATCCCTGAAGTGTCAATAGATAACTGATAGAACAGTTTTTTACCAAATTTTTTCCCCTGACATGTTAAAATTGTTTTGATACAAACAAGTTTACAAAATGTAAAGTATTATAAATATTTTCCATGCAAACTTGACGGATACACTACATGTTGTATAATATATCCCGAAATAAGTGGAAGTTCTAACGTTTTTCGTTACAACTTGATCTCTACGACCTCCCTACGATCCTATCTCCAAAGCAAAGGCGTCAATCCGCAGGACCCACGGCATGCCTACGGCTCGTATTACGAAAGGGTATGTGCCGTCGTATAAGGACCCAACAACTACTTTCACATACTTGATATACGTTACTAGCAAGCGTGTATGCGTTCTATGGGTTCGTTTGTCTTTGTGCGCTTAATTCAACTGGATACCGTGCGGCGTTCCATCCGAACACGAAGAACGTAGCAGTGGGTACACACATATAGAGAAGAACGAAATTGGGAATTGGGCTAGAGAGTTTAGGATGAGGAGTAGCTAGTTTCCCTGGAGCTCCTCGTTCCTACATTAATAATTCCATACGACGTCTCTACGGTATATTGTTTCTGTAATGAACTGTCTAAATGAATTGGATCATACGTCATACGTGTTAATGCTGCTAGCGCCTCTGAGCTTTATTAATAACTCCGCGCAGCCGTCAACCGGTGTAACTAAACAATTAATAGTGCAACGTATAGCGAGAGTAAATCGACAATTACGGATGATATCTAATGAAATTATATGGCGACATGACTACTCGGATGTGACTTGTGTTTTGGAGAGGAAATCTTATTTCCCGTTTATTATTTTTCCTCGGTTTGTTTTTTGTTTCAATTATAAATACGCAGATTGTAGACAATTGTAATTATCCATATTAATTATATTCCTAAATGGACATATTATAGGCGAATGGATGTTAAATTGTCATCTGAGAATACTAAATTGCTTCATATTTATTAGCACTTCTGAATTAATGTGTCTAGACATCAGTTTAAGTTGCAGTGATGGTTAATTATTTATATCACAAGATAGATTTATCTCTCACTTTATTATAGATTAATTTTGTCAATGTTAACGAAAGATTTTTTTACTTATATAAAATGCAATAAGTTTAGTTTTCTTTTTGAGTTCTCTATGTCAAAATTGACATCTGTCATTCAGTATCTAACTAGAGCGCGACCAAGTTAATCTGGGCCGCGGAAAATATGTGAACTAACTTGCCAACCTCTTACCTCGCACCCCCGCTAACCTACACTTTGAATGTTTGACAGCTGCGTACAGTCTTGTTCTAGGTTGTTTTCTTTAGATTGTGAGAATTATCTCACATAAGATTATATCACATTTAAATTTTGGCGCGCTGAGTTTTTGTTTGGGAATGTACATGACAAATCGATGGTGCTGCTTGAGGGGTCATGTTCACCTGGTCGCACTCTAGGCTCAACGCCGCCGTTATTGAGAGCAGTCCGTTTTCCGATGATCTGGAGCGGTTGTTTGTGATATTTTTAAGTCGAAATTAAATGTGAATGTGACGGAGAATGTTGTGGAAAGATGTCATGGAGTGGGAAAAGTTTTATCTGGTAATAGTAGGCCTAGAGTCATACTAGTGAAATTCTCTTCCTACAAATATAAAAGTGTAGTTTTCCACTCAAAGGTCGGGTTGAAAGGATCAAAAATATTTATCCTAGAGGACCTGACTTCGCGGAGGGTCTCTTCTAGAAAAACTTTAGTTGCTAAGTATGGCAAGAGAAACGTATGGACAAAGGATCTTTAATTGCACACTTGTTAAACTTACAGATTTGTACCTTATTATACTTAATTAGTTTTTGTTTATTTATTTACTTATTTTTGTTATATCTACTCATACTATGGTTAGAGTTGCTCATCTCAATGTTCGGTCGATTGTTGGTAAATTTTCTGACTTGAGAGAATTAATCTGTACGTTATGACGCTGACGTTTTTGGGGTTAGTGAAACATGGCTTAATGATGCCATTCATGATCAGTTAATTAGAGTACCGGGTTATCAACTTATTAGAAGAGATAGGGTGGGACATGGCGGAGGTGTTGCTTTTTATTTACGTCTTAATGTTAATTACACTGTACTTCCTGTCGAGTCTTATCCCTACCTTGAACAGCTATGGCTAAGTGTCAGTTTTGGTGGTTTTACAGCATGTGTTGGTGTGATTTATCGCCCTCCACACTCTGATATTTCACAATTTTTTACTAGCTTCAACGAAGCCTTAGCAGATGTAGTTGTAACACATGATATTCTGCTTTGTATGGGAGATTGCAATATTAATCTTCTTAGTGATAATTATTATACTTTGAACTTCAGTTCAATTATACATTCGTTTGCTTTACAACAAATTGTCGAAGAGCCCACAAGAATGTCTGAAAATTCGTCCTCGCTTCTTGACATACTTATTATTTCGGATAGTCTTAACGTCGTTGACTGTTCGGTACATGATGTTCATGAGCTGTCTGATCATTGCTTAATTTTAGGTGTTGTCGCTCCATTTTGTACTACGTCTAGGGCCGTGACGCGTACTGCTCGTTCTTTTCGTTATTTCGATTGTGAGTTGTTTAGAGAGCATTTAAACAATCTGCCCCTTAATTACACTGCTTTTTGATGTTCATGCCACTTTTACTACTATTTTTCCCGGGACTCGTAGGTCCCCACCGTGGTTGACAGATAATATCAGGTTGCTCCAATCCCTCAGAGACAAAGCTCTAATAAAATATAAGAATAGTAAGCGGTCTGACCACTGGAGTGAGTATAAATCATTCAGAAATGTTACAACATCAGCTGTTAGGCACGAGAAAGCAGCATACTTGAAATATAAACTTGAGAACATCAGCAGAAAAACTATCTGGAGTGACTTGAAGGATTTAAATATTTACAACAAACATTCAATTAATATACCTGATAATCTATCTAACGTAAACAATTTAAACGACTACTTTGCATCCTCATCCACACCTTTCTCTGCACCTCACCCGCATATCATCAAGTTTTATAATTCTAACGTGAAACCAGGCGTTGACGTTTTTTCCTTTGTTGATACTAATGAGGAGGAAATAATTACTATTATCTCGAGTTTATCCTCCAAGACTATCGGAACGGATAACATCTCCTTAAAAATGTTATTATTATGTTGCCCTACTATCATACCATTCTTGACACATATCTTATTGCTTGCAAAATGGTGTATTCCCATCTGTATGGAAAATTGCACGCGTTGTCGCTGTCCCAAAGAATAAGAATCCTGCGGCGATATCTGATCTTAGTCCCATCAGTATTTTACAGGTTTTATCGAAAGTACTGGAAAAGATTGTTAGCCTGCAACTGCGTAATCACTAATCGGCGTTTCACATCTGACTATCTTTAGTTGCACTTCGGCCTTGGCTTGTATTACGGATGATATAGTGTTGGCAAATGACGTAGGTGATGTAACCATATTAGTATTGCTTGATTTTTCAAAAGCATTTGATAAACTTGATCATAATTTGCTACTCTCTATTATTCACTATATTGGTCTTGGACAGGCAGCAGTGCAGTTTTTCAGGAACTATTTATTTGGCAGGCAACAAAGGGTAGTTGACGGTAACGATGAATCCCCATTAGCAATACTTACAGTGGTTGTTCCACAAGGGTCTATTCTGGGACCGTTATTATTTTCTATATATACTGCGCACTAAACATTCTTTCACGACTTCACCAGCAAATTTCATACGCATATGACGTGCAGCTACACAAGTCCTTCGCAGTTACTGAAGTTGATAGAGCTGTTGAGGAAATGAACAATGACCTGGTAAAATTCTATCAAGTAACAACCGGACATTGCTTATATTTAAATCAATCTAAGTCTTACTTTATGTTGTTTGGTACTTCTGGGGCAAGATCACAGGTGTCTTCCTTGATAAACCTTAGTATTAATAATATTTCATTCACCTCTCCTAATTATATTCGTAATCTGGGTCTGCATATGGATAGTGATTAAAAATTCAATACTTGCATTAAGAGAGCTTATTGTAACTTGAAAATAATATACCCTCACCCACACATTCTCGACACTGCTGCTAAAAAACTGTTGTGTGATTCTCTTGTGTTATCGCAATTTAGCTTCTGTGATATAGTGTATGGTAGTTTTTTGAAACAAGAGGATAGTCTGCGAAATCAAGTTGTTCAGAATGCATGCCTCAGATTTATTTACGGAATTCGGAGGCGACATAGAATATCATATAAGCTAGTCGATGCGGGTTGGCTTAACATGACACGTCGTAGGCGATTCCATTTTTTATGTTTCATTCATAGAGTTGTGAATACTGGGACACCTCCTTACCTTTTAAGTAAAATTCGATTTCGCACAGATATACACAACATTAATATACGCCGAAAAGATATTATAGATATTCCGAAGCATCGTCATCAATTATTTAAGAGAGGCTTTAGTTATATCTGTGCGCAACTGTTTAACTCACTCCCCAATGATGTCAAGTGGCTGCCGTATAATTCCTTTAAAAAGGTACTCTTTAAAAAACTAGTAGATGAGCAATTTCTGATGGCAGGTTAGAGACTGAAATGTAATTGTTTTATGAATCTAATGTAGATACATATATCGGTATATATAAATACGTGTGTGTTGATATGTACTGTTCAATGGTTGAGGCATTAATTTTGTCATTTGCTGCTTATTGCGCTGCTGTTTATGTTTATTACCTTCACTGGTCTTTGGTTCATTTGCACGGGTCACCACTAATAACAGAATGGCCATCAGGGTAGACTGACGGTGATCCTTTTGGCGTAATTTAGTTTATTGCTATGTTGATTCCATGTATTTTTTTTCTTTTGTTTGTCAATAAATTACTATTATTATTATTATTATTATTATTATTATTATCTCTTGGGGTTTCGCGAGGGCTTATAGACTAACTTCAAGCTATTTTTAATTGAGGAGGAACTACGATACGTTCTGGAGCAGCGACGCTCAATTCAAGCTATTTTTCTTGAGATTGTGTTGGCGTTTGATTCAGTGTGCCACGATGGTCATCTTTATAAAATGTTCAGATTTATCATCGATATCAGTGTCGGGGTTAACGGGTATTCTCTCTACCCTCTATTAAGACCAATAACTTTGTCTCGGCCTTTAGACTCATCAAATCTGATGCCCTCAGGACTCTTTACGGAGACCAGACATATTATTCTCTTTTGTTAGTATTGTGGTAGTATTGGTGGGTCTTTCAATTTACAAGCACCTCTCCTCACTATGACTATTGATCTATTATGGGTTAACAAGATTTTTGTTTGAAAGAAACTTATTTATAAAATAAGTTTTGTTTGGAAAAAGTTGCCAATCTCTAGCGGGTTTCGGAGATTTACATTTTTAGGGCGCCACTGTACATGATAATGGGGTGTACAGTCCCACACCGAATGTTGAGTCAAAGAAGATATAAAGGACAATTAATAAAATTTTTACAATGTTTATTTCACACTTTTTTGGAAGAACAATAAATTAATAAATTTATATAATAAATAAAATATGTTCCTTGAAGAGGAAATAAAAAACAAATAACCTTCTGGTGGTGGTTGAGATAGTGGCCTTACAGCACGGTTTCTTTTTTCTGGTGACAGTCCAATGGCCGGTACCAAGGTTGATCCTCGGAAAAGGCGAATACCGGCTGTCCTGGAACCTGTACACACAGAAAAAGAAGCAGTACTTACTCACAAAACAAAATTTGCGTGACCATACCAATAATGAATTACTTATTAGTTACAAAATTTTTTAATAACTATTTATTTCTAAGGCCTGTTTCTTTTAATAAAAATTTGAACTAGAACTATTATACGAGAATGATAATAGAAAGAAATTGTATGAAATTCGAATAACTTGACAAAAACTTTTTATTTTATTTGAAAGGGAGGAAAAACTGACTACCGCACAAAAGCCTTTTATCGAACGAAATGTTTATTTAATTGAGATAGAATAAGTAGGGAGACGATATCACGTGGCTAAAACGGCACAGGCCGGCCATATTGGTACTCCACTTTACATCAAACAGGTAGATTATAGTGTATAAGTCATGTGTGTTTGCATTAATCGATTATTACACAGTTACATGATATAGCAAACTATTAGAAGACATTATGGTTTCTTGTGCTCTACGCAGTTGGAACAGTACAAACAGCGTTGACAAGAAGAATTCGTCTAAAATAACATTTCACAGGTCAGTGTATGACACAAAAACAATATGCAGGGCCGTAATTGGTGCCCCTGTATGTAGGTACATAACTAAACTATTACATATTGAGTGTTTATATTGTCAAATTATGATATTTATCGGCCATTTGGCCTAAAAGGTGTGGGATGACGTAATTAATTTTAAAGAAAGCCATCCGATAAGTGGAGGCTTAAAATTACACTTATAATTTTCAGTAGTCCGGACCTGGTGAGGCAGCCATATTGGTGCTCCACTTAGCCCCGCCTAGTGCGTCGTTTTGAATGTACAGTGAATATACTTCATAGCGTTCATTAGCTCAATGGTTCATTTAAAGTCTTGGGAAAACTAACCTGTTAATAGTTATTTCAACTTCAGGTGCTGATTTTTAATCTAGGGAATATATATTGGCTCTCTCGCTTGTATTGTATTAATTGAACAAGAGATAACCATCCAACAACTAACACGTGTGCGGACCCTCCTTCACAGTAGGAAGAAATTTACCTAAATCAAAGAAAAGCCAGTAAAAGAATCTATACATATAAAGCAACACTTGAATCTCTTAATTAATTAATTCGCTAAGCGAAACTAATTTATTGCAGCCACGTCAAACCTACGAGGAAGACATGTGCATGAATTAAAAAACGTTAAATCCCAAAAAACACTAGAAAAATATGTTTTTAACACGGAGAAAATGAACCTGCCTAATTCCTACTTAAACATCGAAGCAAAACGAACGATATAAATTAAAGATTGTACAAACTTTGATTGAACGCACTTTACTCGCACACACGTGCTCGTTGTCGGAGATCTAAGAGAGAAAAAGGACCGGAACTTAATCCGAATTTCCGAAAAGTCGCTGAGCCGGATAAATCGTGCGCGAAAAATTTAATGTGCATATGTGTATATATTGGCGCTCAAAAGTAACGTGAACGTTACAGGGTGCCATGGCTTTGATGTGTTCAGGTGTCAAGGTCGTCTGTCTTAAATGCTTAAATCGTTGCCGCAAATATGTGTTTCAGTTCTCAGTTCGCAGAATGGACACGTGTCTTGGTCAACTTTGCCCATCTTTCTAAGACGGTATCTTGGAAGACAGTGGCCAATCGGAAGGCCTGTAAGAGTCCTTAACGCTGACTCATTGAAATCAAGTAATTTCTTATTACTGTTTGGTGAGGAGTTAATAAATTTCTTCGCTTGTTTGTTCGGGTGTTTTCCCCCAGAGGAAGACCATTTCTGTTGACTCCCATTGTTGAACTTCCTTCTTGAGCTGGCTTTTGGGAGCGCCAAAGAAGTGTTCTTATTCTTATTTTACATCAGCTGCATCCAGTGCTCAGTCAGCACAAGGTTGGTGGTTTTTAACTACGATCCAGGCATTTTCACGTCCTCACATGACAATGCTCTCGTCTGCAAGCGTCTTCGATTGTAGGTTGACGATATATCTGAATGGTGTTGTACTTGGAGCTTAACGATCACCGTCATTAAGGCTTAAATGTGAAATTTTAAGAAAACGAAATTCATCCTCAACTACCACTATCATCGGTGGTCACTCTCCTGGATATCACATATCAAATATTTGGCTGTCACTCCGAATGGGCGCTTTACGCTTAAGTAGCACCTTCACATAACTACCAGGTTTCGCGTGTGAAGTCCTCTTGTCCTGTTACTTTGCAGAAAAACTCTTTGAGCCTCAGTTTCAAATTTCCGATATATGCCACCTTTCTCAAGCTGACACTTACCTAGAATTGATTAAACAGAGCTTCAAAGTCTCATGACCAAATCTTTAAAAACTTTGACATCTGAACTTTGCAACTTTGCAAAGCCAAAAGCAAAATCAGTTTTCAATATTAATTAAGTATTTTATCATAAAAGGGGAAAAAAACCCTTGCTTAATAATTCGTCTAGGATGTACACATAAAATTAGCTTTACATTAAAATAAAAACAGCCAACCAACATCACACTAGATCTATTTTTATACCTAATAATTCATACGCCTAATTTGTCCCCATAAATGAGTGCATTAGCGCGTCGAAATTTTAAACGAGACTCCAGTTCCTCTCATCGTACAACACAATGACACGATGCAACCACCGCCCACATTTCAACGGATCTGTAGAGCAACATCTGCATTCATATTTACATCATCACGATTTTAAATTTACATCTATCAACACTTGTTCAGCTTCAACACCCGGTGGTTCATTTTTTTAATTCTATTTCCAAACTGTATGTACATGCATCTAAGCTTCGTCGCTCTTGTTCGTTAATTAGTGACAGCGGCATGAATCAACATTCCTGGATGAGCAAGTGTTCAAACATACCGGATGATGTATATATATACATATATATGTGCGTGTGTGTATAGTTTGTGGGTGGATTAATTGAAATACCGAAAAGATGTTTTGCTAATTGCGACAAGATTATGGTGTTAATTTATTTTGAAGACATGTTTCAGAAATATGTGCAGCCTAATATTTCGTGCCAGGACTGTAGATAGAATCAAAGAAATGCAGCTTTTGTTAATTCTATTATGAAAAATTACTAGCAAAGTAGGCGTTCTGGATTTCTTTATGATTACATCGAACTTAAAATAGTTCACCTTTAGCTTCTAGAACTGCCTTGATTAATAAAGTAGATAAGTTGGTCATTAATCGTGCTTTTATAATATATCATTATAATTAATTCGAACTCTCAGCATAAATTCGTATGTATACATTATAAATAAGTTTATCTATAAATCATCGCGACCAGGGATAACTTCATCGAAAACATACAACAATAAAAAATATAGGTAAAAAAAATGAGGAAGTCGATTCATTAATTATTAAATGTGCAGAGGAATAAAATACTTATGAAGGAATGATAAAAATCAGATTTTGATGTCGTTATTAATAATTGATGTTGATTCTACTTCCATTTAATGACCTTGAAAGTCTGTCGAAACGATAACATGAACTGTAAGGATATTTTTTTTAGCTGAAATATACGATGGTGCATCAAAAGCTTTCAACAAGCGTCCTAATTGATCGTGGTGTGATATCATCCTGTAACTTCGATGATACAGAATCACCAACAGCGTTGATTCTATCGTGAAAATATAACATACGGTGCCACTGTATTGGTCCTGTATGGCGAAGTCGTATCTAAAGCGTATCGAAGCACTCTTCTATACATTAATATGTCTTCCACCTGGCAACAAAAAACCATGAAAGAATCCCCACAGCTATCAACCTCAGCGTTAGGGATACAACTGGATCCCGTCACCCGTCCCCTCCTCCTCTCCGAGTTTTGCTGTAGAAAGCCTAAGATGTAATCGCACAGGGACCAGCAGATTAATTTCAAACCAACACCCCTGAGGACAATACTATCTGTCAGTTTCCACCACATTTAGTAGCCAGTGCGGCCTACTCCATGGGGATTGGAAAGGTTAGGAGTAACCAAGTGGGTCTTGGTAGAGTGAATACGACCATCACTAGCTTTAAAAAGTCACTCATGGTTTGTGACCCCCATTCCCAAACCCCTTGACAAACTTGCCCATTATTGAAATTGAATCCTTCAAATTTAAGTTCTTTCCGAGTAGGCATACCAACTTGAGTCAGTTTCATAAATTAAACCTTTCTTAGCTTCATATTGAACTTTCTTATTGCTTGCAGGTAGTTTAGTAGCCTTTGACTGAGGCAGGCTTTTCCTTTCTTTAGCTCTATCTGCCATTGTGACTTGTTCTTTATATATCTCTGTTGCAATTTTGTTTCTTTCGGGGTTTCTGCCTCGTCTGTTAATTGTCCTTTTGCAGCTGCCTTTGGCTTATTTGGCATTGCACCTGTAGCATACGACTAATCCTCCTTTCAATGATTATTAGTCGCATTGGATATAATTCATGGTATTGGAGGTAGGACAACCTCAGCTAGATAAAAGTCGTTTTTTGAATATATTAAATGG
The DNA here is from genome assembly GCA_023690525.1 of Holotrichia oblita. Classification (NCBI taxonomy): domain Eukaryota; kingdom Metazoa; phylum Arthropoda; class Insecta; order Coleoptera; family Scarabaeidae; genus Holotrichia; species Holotrichia oblita. Next base: position 200,095,164 of record CM043016.1, read on the forward strand.
ATAATTGATGCTTTGATAAAACCGCCTGAAACATTACTGGTACTGCATTTTCCAGGGTAAACCTGACTAAAGACTCCTGAAACATCATAAATGCTGAAAGTGTTGCTCGGGTTGCCGAATAGCCAACTGTCAACAGCTAGGTTGTACAAGCCCAGATCAGGTAGAACTGTGAACATAATGTCTGCGTTTTCAATAACTTGTCAAGACAAATATGTTTTCTGTGATTATCTAAAAGAAGTTCCCATTTACGGCATTACATGAGCTACGAAATGATCCATAAACTTTACATATAGGTATAGGTGGATATCTTGGATCATCCTTAGGGATTCACCTGAGTAATACTTCCAGGAGGTGCACCACTAAGGAATCTCTGACCGTGAAAGGTCATGGTTGCAACCTTCTTCGAAACCTCGGAGTTCACACTTTGCGTTTTGTGGTGACAATTTTGTAGGGATTTCGGACTATTGTTAGTTCCAGTTTTTTGACAATTTTTGTGATTCCAGATCAGCAGAGAAAAGTCCTAATCTCAAGTTTACATCTTCGAGATTTGAACGAAGGTTTCAACGGAAATAGGGAATAGGTCTTCTATGGGATTCTTCTCTTTCCTCATCATTTCATGTTACTTAACAAGCTGAATTCCTATTATATATGTAACTTCAGAAGGAACTGACCTAACCTTACACAATTCCTCAGCACACAGATCTTAAATTACTTTTTTTTCTGTCTTGCTTCGAGTCACGATATTATCGTCTACAAAAGATTAAAGGAACTTACATCATATACCTTGGATCAGTAATCAAGTCCCCAAGTTCTAACTTCTTAAGATTGCTATACGTCTAGACGTATAATTTTTTCTATCTTGAAATATCTTATCGATAACCAGACCACGTAATTAACCAGCCTCATATTCCATTATAATCTTTTTAAATACTGTTTATTGAAATATTCACAGCAAATCGCGACAGTATTTTATTAAATATCCACAGGAAAATTCCATTTACCATCGTACTTTAGTGTGGCTTATGGAAATTTAATCTAAACAATACCAGATTAATTTATTGAATTTGTGAATGTCGAATAAAGTAAAAAGCTTTTCAGAATAATCTAGACGTAACTAGCTCGATTGCAACGGTTTTAAATTAAAACGTTAACAAATAATTTGTAACAGCATACCATACCACTAAACACTGACATTTATATATTTGTTATCGTCGTTAAAAATCTTGTCCTGGAAAATTTATTTCTATGTATTACAATTATTTTTAAGTTATTTATACAGTTTTGCGTGGATCTTAGACACCAGGCGCCTGCACACAAGATATGTATATATATTTATACAGTCGGATCGCATCATGGAATAATATATTTTGGACAACCTACTCTACTATTGGAGACGCTCAGACGGGCATATTTACTAATGTATGTATTGGAAATTGGATCGGTTACTTCCTACACTAGATCTTCGCTAGAAGATGCAGTCAACGTTTTGTCACGTTTGTATTTTATGGACGCATATTACAAACTGTTAAATTATGAATAAGACAATAAATTACCAGAACCAAATAAATATCCACAATGAGCTGTGTTTAGAATAATATGTAGGTGGAAACTTGAAACACGTAAAATATTGCTAATACAAATAAATCTAGGTAAGTCGCTTTAATTTTTTAGGGAAAAATAGAATAATTAGCGTTACTATTTCCATATTCAACAGATTTCAATTGACACTGAAAACTCCGTTTATGCAAGGTGTGTTTGTCCGTGTAGGCTACGGTTCTTCTTCTGTCTATCTCTGTGATCGATTTCCTTCATTCTTACAATGTTAATGAAAACTTATGGAACTTATGGAATCATTTATAGCAATTTTAAATATATTGGGAACAGTTTATTTTTTAATGATCTAATTAAAAACATTTTTTTTAGTCTTACACACAAGTCAACAATGTAACTCTCCCAGGTTAACTTAGGGTCCAACAGAACACCGAGTAATCTTATGAGTTTGTTAACATCGTTATCAGTTGGCCTCAATGTCAGTGTAAGTCTCTGTAGCTTCGTTACGTTCACACACAAATTATTAGATAGGAACCAGTCACTTATTGCAGAGTTCATGTTCTCAGTAAGAGTAGTGAGACAAGACTGTGAATGCTCTGAATTTAGCGCCATCGGCAAAAAAGATAAGTTTTGTATTAATATCACAATGAGGTAGGTCACTAATATAGATTAAAAATAGACAGGGACCAAGGATGGATCCTTGTGGTACACCATGTATAATATATTTAATATTTGATGGTGTTATTACATTTTACGAACTGGGATCTATCTGCCAAAAATATGATTTACGCAATCTTGGAAAAAACAGGTGTAATGGAAATTGGGCAGTAATTATTAGTACCATTAGTGCAACCTTTTTTAGGTATGGGAGTCAAGGAGGACATTAAGTGCTATAGGATAAACACTTTTAATTATAGTCTATACATTCCTGCTGGAAGAATCTTTAAGACTATTAAAAACTGATCTCACGTAAGTATAGCTAACAGGTTGAAAATTAAATCGGTAATTAATTAATCGTTCGGACGCATCCTGTCACTCCTCTAGATTTCAAAGCATTCAAACTATGTTGCCATGACGCATTGCTGAAAGATTTTTGAACGTCCAGCGTTATCATGACGTCTTCCATACTTGTAGCTCACAAAGTCAGCAGCTGCCTTTGCTTCTCTTAAAAGTTGTAAGATGGAGTCTATAGTTTACCTGGCCTACGTAGAAAGTTCGCGTATGAGTGTGGCCAGTAGGGGATGCTTACAGAGTTCTCCTTCGACATCCTGAAGGCACGAATTAGGCTCGTTTACGAGTTTGTTTCTTTTCTAGATTAAAACAAAGTTTGATTTTTTTCAGGGTTTGGGGAATTGTCCTTTCAGCGCCAAGGATCTGTGCAAAGTCAAAGTGTACTTCGGGTTTCTTCCAGCAATGGATTTTAAGACTACTGGACGTATGCTCGCTGAGTCAGGAGCTCCATTGGTATTTAGCGGCGATTGCGAGGTAAATTCAACGACCGGGGTATCTGGTATGCAATGAAACCGCACTTTCTTATGTATTGGGAAGATGTGGTGGATGGTTTCCTTCATTGTTTGTAGGCGTCTTTCCATATGTCCCTGTCAAAATAATTTCTTAAATATTTTCATGCAGCTCTCTTGAGCTGTCGGATCTTTTCTTCCAGAGTCTTTTTTAATCGCATAATCGTCTTGGTAGTATTGGATGAGTTAAGGTTGGTTTTTATCGCGCACCTACCGAAGGACCTTCGCTTCTGGATGCAGACTGTGCGATGTTCGGCGATTTTGGTTCCACCATGAACAAACATGTTCATTTATAGAATCGATAACAATGTCTTTTTTTCTAATTGGACAAAATTATTCTGTTCGTTAGTAGTCTATTAAAATAAATCAAGCAACAGTATCTGGTCAGTAAACATTTCTCTAACAAAAGGTAAGTTACCTTCTTTTCCACCAGAGGGATGACCGAAATTTCTTTTTTTCTTCCCAGTTCTTTATTACCCAATAAAAAGTCGAACTTCTCGGCCGAAGATATGCAAGCAATCTGATAATCTTCCAGTCTACAGTCCTTTACTTTGAACCAGCTGTATGACCGTTTCACCTTAAATAATAAAAGCGAAACGTAGGTAGGTAAGTGCAATCTTTTTGAAACTACTTTTTCGTTTTCTTCCTCTCCTTAAAAACTCTTCACCTTGCTTTTCTTCGTTTTTACTACCCGCCCTCTATACAGCCATTCTCGTACTCCCTCTCGCGCTAGCGTATCCAGGTCCGAGTGAACAGAGTAGAGGTCTTTAACGCTAAATTCGATTTCGTCGGTCTCTCTTTGCGCTTGTTTGCGAGTTTATTCTGCAGTTACCTCTCCAGTGGCGTAGTAATAGGACTTACTATACCTCGTCGCGCTCTTTTGTAGCAATTCAATTCGGAAAATGCGACCCAAATACTGTGTGGAATATTAACTTGACGTGAATGTAAAAGTCTAAATGTTCTCAACAACGTAAAAGAAAAAGTGGGATAAAGGGGAGAGTATATGTGTTGCTGGTAAAATGGTTGCGGCATCTTTCGCGAGAAATGAGTTTCGCTATCCTCTGAGGTCGTATACAATATTTACGAAATCAATATGAAAATTCTGGAGATAAATTTAAAGTTAAAGTTTTAATTAATATTTTATATTAATTTTAATTGAATTAGTAATTATTTCTTTATAATTTCCGTACAAATATCTTCGAAGGATGTTCTTTAATGAAAGATGTATTACGTCAAGAACATAATGACGGCAAGTGATCATTTAGTCCTGTGGGGTTCCAACCAGAAAATGGGAGGTTAAGTAGTCTTAGTGGTCTTAGTCTAGCGGCAGAAATGTGGTCGACACTAAGCAGTGGAGAAACGCGAAAATCTAATCGCTACGCATTTTTCATGGACGACATCTAGTCGCCATTTGGTAGACCAAGATAAAAGCTCGTCCACCGCATTTTGAAGTTTGGTAAATATGAGAGCGTCGGATTTAGATGATATATATACCGCTGAGTCGTCCGCACAGATAGCAAGTTGGTGCCCACAACTGTAGGTAGGTCAGACATAAAAATTAGGAAACTATCTGGACCGAGAAGAGAACCTAGCGGAGCTCCTGATAGAATAGACCTAGTGATGCAAACACAGGTGTCTAATTTAACAGCAAAAGAGCCGTCCGACAAGTAGGACTTCACGATAAGGAAGATATTGCAGATGCATTTTAAAGAGGAAGCCAGAGTCAAAAGCACTTGCAACGTCCATGTATACAGCGCCCATGAACCTACGTTTCTCCAGGGCGTTTCTGATTTCCTCAATAAGTCTGAGGGGTTGGAATTCAGTAGACAGTCCGACTATTCATTTTGTATGATGTTGAAATCAGTAATTTCTGTTCTAAGGTGATTTAAAAAGACAACCTCTGTTATTTTTGAGATGTTAAAAGGCAAGCTTATCGATCTATAGTTTTGAAGGAAGAGACTGTCTTTGTTCTTTTTTGGAATCATCCGGACGTGGGCGTGTTTCCCGACTATCGGAGAATGGCGTTTACGATGTTCGTTAGGAACGACTCTGTCTGGCAACTTCTTCAGGGTGGTGTTAGTAATGTCGTCATAGTCAGGAACCTGACCACGTTTGCGAGCTTTTATGCGGAATTTAATTTCGTTGATGTTTGTTTGTGGACTAGGATCTCCAGAAGGACGAAACAAGGAATCGAGAAACTGGTGAACTTTCCTTAAATCTGAGGCCAAAGTCCAGATGAAATCCACGATTTGTTGAATTGTAGATTTTGTTTTAGAAAGAAAAATAATAACAGCAAGCTTTTTAACATTGACGAGAACCGAAAGCTGTTCAGATAATGTTTTTTAAAGGTCGTCCAGAAGGTGTATAAAAATGGGGCTAAGATAGAACCTTGGAGTACTCTGTGCTTAATAAAAAATGTTTGAATCGATGATTGCAGAAAGGATATACAGGATGGTCCATTTAAAGTGTAACACTATAGTATCTTCGAAACAATTAGTGTTATGAAGAAAAGTGTTAGACAAAAGTTTAACTGTATGAAGGGGCTCATGCGATGGCGCTACTGTTGTTACTATAAAGAAAAACACAAAAGTCATAGCAAGGTTCTTTCTGCACTCAATCGTTTGGTATTCATCTAAACAACTTGAATTCCCATTAAACCCTTTTTGCAATCAATGAAACAAATCATTGATTGCAAAAAGTTGGCAATTACTTGATATATGCTGCTTTGCCACTTGTAATCTAGTTACGGTTTTTCCTACCTACCCCGTTTTTACAGTGCCAAGGACATCCGCACCAATTGCATTGAAACTTGTTGTCTACCGCTGATTGTGCAGTGAATTCCAACACAGTAGTTATCATCATGAACTTTAATATTTCATTTTTCTAATACCAATATTAATTATCTAAAACGACAAAACCGGTAGTTCGGTTCTCTCCCACAATGATCTCAAAAATTAAAAATAATTCTGTTAAAAAAAAATTAATATTACTGAACAATATAATCATCAGACTATCCTAATATTCAAGTTACTTAACTAATAATGAATATAATCCGAAACCATCCTCTTCCTCCATCGGACTTTTAATAACGTTAAAGGTTTATTTGAACTTCGACAATCTCCTTGCTAACTAGATTAAATCTATTGACGAGGAAGAAGTATAGAAGAAGAAAGAGAGAAACCGCGGAGTTAGCGTTCTCTTATTTTCAAACGTTGGAGCCCCAACGGCAAGATCGGAGAACGAAATTTTGTAAAGGAGGAGAGACCGCTGCTGCAACTCCTTATCGTTTCACTCCGGGAGTCCAGGGGCATTGAGACCAACTCGGAGGCGATCTATTGAGACATAAAATGTTACCGGGCCAGCTAGGAGGATTGGTAGCGGGAAAATATTCCTCTTCGGCGCAAACGTTGAGAAATAAGAATTTGTCAAGTTTAATTTAGCGGGGTGTAATGCAATTATTATTCAAATTACGCTCTAAGTGCTTTTAATTATATGATACCCGTGCTGCTTTAAGTAGGTACAATATTACGGTTTAAGGTTACTAAATTCTCGCATAGGTCAACAGATGTTTAATTCCGTAACGTCGTCATAATCATCATGATGGTTTGTCGACTTGAACTGCGCCCGTATTAAAATTATAGTTAATTAAAATACCTTCGTAATTGAATTTAATAAGAGCTCATTTATGACAATTCGTGCGCTCAACTGTACTTATTAATGAGAGAGTAATTATTTCTCGAGTGGATGATACAAGGAAGCGGTGAACAAATTTCGCATCTAGTTGTTTATCCGGAAGATCTCAACTGTTCAAGTGGAAATATTTCGGTAATTTGAACAGCGAATGATGCATCAGTTTCTCTCAGCAATTATTTTGAGAGCTAACACGTTTATCAAACAGAAGCGAAGCTTAGTTTGCGTATGTGTACAGAGCATAACTTGCTTTCTTACCTCTGAATTCGAATAGAACCATTTGAGAGGATGTGCACTCATTAGTTTCACTATATTGAGATTTAAAAAACACTGCGATGCAATGAAGAAACATGCAATTTCTGTAGAGATCCCTCTAAACATTGTATGTATATTTTGATTGAATTCAATTAAATCCCACTACCTACTTTACATTTACGATATTACTCATGTAAAATAACGAATAAAATTTAAGCTTTAAAAGCTCGCTATAACCTAGTGCTACATTAAGAAATAATAAATTCGCTAGCTTTCTGCCGTTTTAAAAAGAACATTTTTAATCTTCCATCCTTCGACCGCCTTATCCATTCTTTATAATTGGAAGTCGTTGTCCTTCCTTGTCGTCGTCCCCGGCAAGTGTAGCTTCCCTACCCGTTTAGAACAAAGTTTCTTTAAAAATTGAAGCAAAATTCCCACAGCATCACATGCTTTATTAAAATTTTATCGTATTATTATTACGGAACTGTAGCCGTGTTGAATTTTAAAAAGGCGGAAAAGAGATTGCGAGGTCGGCTAATACTTACTTTCAGGGTATACATTGTAATAACTTTCTTGTGTGACAAGTTTGGAAAAGTACACCGGTTTAGTTTTTTGCTGGTTGTACGGTTAATTAGACAACATCACTCTTTAAGGAAATGATGTATTTTAATGGAAAACTTTAGGTGAATAAAGGTTTAACGCTAATGTGCTACAATATTTTATTTTCTTAAACTAGAAATAAATGGTGCTTCTATTGATAGTTAAAGAATCATTACTGGAAAATTGATCTCTTCCTGTGTGTGTATCAAAATAATTTTTGGAAAGAAAGCAATTGGATAAATTCACAGTTGAAGTTATTGGAATTAACACATTATCAAAAGTACTATCAAAGGCTTACAATACTTACTACCTGTTGAATTTGGGGCGGTTATCCACAACACTTTTAATTAGTTGTGGGGGCGATACAAAACTTTTGTAGAGTCGTCCTGCCGGAGGCTCGCATCTTCTTAATCGTTGTTGCTTCTAAACATATATCACAGGTAACTGATGGTGCTAAAAGTAAAACATCACTATCTGTCATGCAGAAATAAACATCAAATTGGTTAACTCCAGGAACTGATTTGGCCGCTGACTTGGAAGCACTCCAAAGACTTTTTGTGCAAATAAGTTCTTCAAAACAAATTTTTAAAACCTAGAAATCGAAATGGAAATTTTCAATCCTACGTTATTTTACATACAGAATAAATAGAGCAACTGGCAGTGGGGGTGGCACCCTAGCGGCTTTCAAATTACACGTTGCACGCATTAATATAGTTACTTCAAATTTAACCTTGAAGCTAAGGCGGTGGCAGTGGAGGTATAAATATTCAGCCCACTGAAGCTGTATAAATCCCATGAAAGTCATTTGATTTTGGACACTACGACTTCAATTTAAACTCGAACAGCTCTTTTGGAGACGTACAATAACCAATAACTTCGATAAATGTCTGCTTTAATTTATAAGCGCAATTAAGATAGACGAGTTCATTTACATCCATGATATTCTGCACGTAGCTCTTTGTAAGCATCTACAAATGAGTCTCCTTGCCTAATGCGTGAGTGAACTTTCCCCAAATCACAACCATATTCTATAATAATATCCTCGAGTAAAGGATGTCCGATGCGGTGTCTAAAGCTCTTAATGAAAGTACTCGCTGATGTCGATAAAACTAAGGTCCGATCTCTCAAATAGAATTAAATCGTAAAAGCGGAGTCCATTCAAATAAGCAACTGTAGGATAATCCTGATAATGATTATGAAGACGTAGATTTGATGTTGGACTTAATTCGTACTCTTCTAATTTTAAAGGGTGGGGATATTCGATTAACGAATGAAAATTACATTCCTGCTATGCTTGGGAAAGATAAGCGAGCTCCTGATAATCGCAGCATTACAAAGTAGGCTATGAAGCGCTTTGCGATAATGGCTATAGCCTCTCTAATTTCCTTGACAAATGTTGTTCTTGTTGTTGGTATAATTGTCATTGTTGTATCCTTTTATCTTAGGGTCATATTTATAGTTCGTGGTTGAGGTTGTGCCGATGCTTGAGCACGCGATTTTGACATAAATGTCATTACAAATGCGTCCAAATTGCGTGCTCAGGAACCGCAAACCTCTTCATCCCTGACTTGCTGAGATCAGGTAGTTTTTTTTATTGCTGTTTGGCGAGGAGTTTATAAATTTCTTGGATTGAGTTTGTCCGGGTGTTTTCCCCCAGACAGAGGCCATTTCTTTTGTCTATCATTCTTGAGCTGGCTTTCTTGACTTGCTTTTGCAAGTGTATTCGCCATATCCTTTCCTTTGGTATTGATGTGCCCAGGTACCCACTCACTACCTCACAATATTGGGTAACTTGGATCATATTCTATTATCAACTGTTCTTGTTATGTATTCTAAAAAGATGTTCCAATCTTCTCAGTCCTTGTAATTTCATAATTCCACTCATCTAAATAAAAAAATTAATAAATCCCAATAAATAATAATACACTCTGCTTTACTTTCGGAATCACGAAAGAAGAGCCCTGTCAACAATAAATTAACGTACGAATTAAATCGGTACTTCAGCATCATACTAGATATCCGGTAGTATGTCAAAAATGCAATGGCGCAAACATAACGAAGTGTTAATCTATAAGATTAACGTCAGTTGTAATACAACTGATAGATTACAACTAACCTATTTGAAATTCCACAACGTTAATCAAATTACGTCCCGAAGTGCGGCTGTATGTAGTTGGTATAGAAATCTCATTTTGGTTATATTTCTATCTTTGTCCTGTACATGACTGACTACACCAGGTTAATGAAACGTCTGTCCTACTGATATGTTATGGGCGAATGTCATACGTTTATGTTGTTATCTCTGTCTTTTAACTTTTAAGTAGGTAGATGATATTTTATACTTTTAGATTACTAACAATGCCAAGCAATTTACTATCTTCCTGTTGTTTATCGATTTATCGATAGAAGTAGCTGTTGCAACAAGATGCAGTCCCTAATTTTGTTACATATGGTCAGGTGCTGTCAACACCCCATCTACCCATTTGTGTGTTTTTTTTTAATTCTAATTTACCTCGTATTTTGTGTAGTTTTCAACTGTTTTTTTTTATAATGTGGTATGAAAAAAACCAACAGCGTTTTAGGCGTCTTGAACAATTATCTGATTGTGCTTCTGAAGTAGAACCTGATTGATATTTTCAAAGCTGAGATTTTTCATGTTGACCTACAAATTCTTGGTTGTACTTATATATTTTCCATATATTACTTGTCTTATTGTCATATATGTAGCTTTATACAAATTCTTTATTCAGATGATTACTTAGTATAAACAATACTTGTATTGTTCTTCACTGGATCTCTTGGTGCAGAAGTAGAACACTAAACACTTTAACCCACTAAACACCAAACAAGTTTTAACTAAAACACCGACTCCTTTCAACAGCAATGCTGTCATTATCAAGACCATAATAAAAATAAATTAAAATAAAACCTACAAATAACAGGTAACCTAAAATGTTATGCACGGTCAATCCGATACGCATCATTAATTTCCGATTAACGAAAACAATGACGAATGCGGGATAGGGCGGTTGTCACAGTTCATTACAATGACTCATTTTTATATATTTCTAAACTTTTGAAAACATTTAGAAACTTACAATTGTTTATTTGTCTAATTTATTTACAAAAATAGAAAATAAAATAGGCAGGCATATAGTTTTCTAGTTTCCAGTATTGAATGTACCAAAAATGATCGACATTACCACTATGCAGCTGCCAGACATATCCAAATGTAAGAAAGCAACCTCTTTTATAATAATTAGAGACTAGAGAGAATATTTTGACAGTTACTCTAGTTAAAATTGTAACAAATAACTGTTTTTATAATTTGACAGATGTGAATTATTTTCGCTATTACAGTCTTCAAAATAATAACAAAATAATTGCGTTTACAGCTACACGTGTTAAACATTATAACTCCTGCAATTGTTAAAATGGGTAGCTATCAGAACTACGAGGGAACGTTTTATATTCGCGGAATGAGCGGGTTGTAGGGGGGTGATTAGGCGAATTGGGGGCGTGGCCTGTGCAGCGACTCATAATTAGTATAAATACGAAGTTTCATTGTTATTAGACAGTTAGTCGTTGAGCTATCGTCAACCAAGTACCATAATCAGGAGTGAAAAGTGAAATATGGAAAAAATCGAATATCGTGCCGTTATAAAGTTCCTTACCAGGCAAGGAAAATCAGTCGCGACCATAATGGATGAGATGTCATTGGTTTACGGCGACTGTTGTCCAGGAAAAACCATGGTGTACAAGTGGCATAGTTTATTTAAACAAGGAAGGGAATCCCTTGAAGACGGCCCGAGGAGGTGACCACGCCAGCACTTATCCAAAAAGTTGAAAAAATTGTACTCGAAGATGCTCGACTAAAGAAGAAACAACTCGCAGAAATGGTTCGAGTATCCGATACAACAATTTTTAAAATCCTACTCGATCATCTCGGCATGTCTAAGGTCAGCGCAAGATGGGTGCCGAGAATACTCACGCCGCCGCAAAAACAACAGCGCGTAGAGTGTTCGCGTGCATTTTTGGACCTCTGTAATGAAGACAAGGATGGTGTATTGAGTCGAATTGTTACTGGAGATGAAACTTGGGTTCATCATTATGAACCTGAGTCCAAACAAGACTCCATGTAGTGGCATAAAAAGGGCACAGCACCTTCGAAGAAATTTAAAGGGTGACAATCAGCTGGGAAACTCATGGCAACGGTATTTTTGGACTCGGAAGGAATATTGTTGATTGATTATAAAGATAAAGGTGTTTCTATAACCGGAGAATACTACGTTTCAATATTAGAGCGACTAAAAGAAGCCATTAAAGAAAAAAGACGGGGAAAATTGACGAAAGGTGTGCTGCTTTTGCACGACAACGCGCCCGTCCACAAGAGCCGCGTTGCGTTAGCTACCCCGCATAAGGTGGGCTTCGAAATTGTGAATCACCCACCCTACAGCCCAGACCTGGCCCCGAGTGATTATTACTTGTTTCCGAAAATGAAAAAAGAGCTGCGGGGTAAAAAATTTACTGCCGATGATGAAGTCAAGGAGGCAGTTTCGGCGTATTTTGCAGATAAAGAGAAATCATTTTTTTATGAGAGTATAAATAAATTAATTGAAAGATGTGAAAAATGTATCCGTCTTGCAGGTGAATATATTGAAAAAGAAAAATAATTTGGTTTTTTTATTTCCACCCCTTATCCCCCATTCCGCGAATATAAAAACGCTCCCTCGTATTTTAGTAACTATGCCGCCAAAATGAGGAAAATAACTGCTTTCATGATTTTTAAATATTTTGGAATTTCTGTGATGATTACAATACTCAAGTTTATAAAAAATTGTTACAGACAATTGTCACAACTCTTTTTGTAGCTTGACTGCTGTCAAATGTATTTTAACTAATACAACCGCCAATACGATGAAACCATGAATACTGTGAGAAGTATTTTAGAGTTGAACTGTTTTTTACAATGTGACAGCTAAAATTTGTAACTTTCTTCGATATCTTCGTGTCTCCACTTGATCCATTATTTGGCATTGGTTATCGTTTCCAAGACTTAACTTTGGCATATTTCTTGGTCGTTTACTTAATAGTTTCTTCTTTTTATTATCACTCAACCTTTCAGATCAACTCCCATTTTAAATATTTTATCTTTCTAGTTTTTTTAATGTCTATGAAGAACAAATCACCACCAAACAATTTAGCTTATTCCTTTCTTCTACTTGCTTCTTGAGATCCACTGCTAAACAGGAGAGCATTGCTGTAAATAACTGCCACCCATCCATGATTCACCTACAAAATACGCAACAAAAAATCGAAATCAAACGGAATTGCACGTGACACACGTGAAACAGAATCGAAGTCGTTTAAGTTAATACTGGACGTATTCCAGCCGCTACATATCCCGATATCAACCACACGTATGTACAATGTGAAGAGGGATATCGAATAAATACTGGGAAAATAGTAGGGGTGGTCAGATCCAGCTACGACGTGAATCAGCTCTCGCCGAAACTCCCCAAAAATTGGCACGGGGACCCTTTGACAAGCATCAAACAAACCATTAATGGGATGTTGAATCAGCTGGGGTGGGTAGTCCGTGTGTGTGTCCAGTGAGCTAACGTAACGGCCAGCGCAAATATCAAATTAGTAAATATTCACGCGACCGTTTAAAATTTCTAATTTTCTAATTTACGGACGGCGAAATTTCCAATTTGCGGTAGGCGGGTAGTAGGACGGCAATGATGGCATCGAGTTTTTCGAACTCTATCTTTGTTTTGTTAATTGCGATTTTCTCGAACTCTTTGGTTATATGTAAATAAAATAAATACCCGTACGGTTGATGCTCATGTAGTAAATACGCTGACTGGCATCACTTTTTTTAAATTTTTTCGAGAGCACTTGAATTTCAGTGATACAGAATATTCTTCATAACTAATGCCCTTGAAAAAATTGGAAGTTAAAAATTGTACAAGGAGGATTGTAGTTCCTTCTAGATCCATTTCAAAAGCCCCCTTAATGAATTATCATTAAGGGGACCCTTAGAACTCTATAACTTTACCTGGTCTCATTTTAAATTTCTTATTTAGTTTGGCCATAATTTCAATGCATCATTTTAAGTCGCCCACTCTGTATACCAATTCTATATCACCTTTATACATTCAGCCTGAAATAAAAGAATTAAATTCGTGCCGAACTGGAAGTAATTCGATATCGCCATTCCGCAGAATGGAAAAATGAATTAATGTCCAAGATAAAAAGGGTAATAATAAAGCTATTTATCAAACGAATATATACCGTAACCCGGCTCGTATAGGGGGTTTTAAAACTGCGCTGTTTTTATGAGAAATAAAGCTATCTCCCAGGCGTACATATCGAATAAAATATTCAAACTTCACCTGCACTTATTTATTTAGACCAGCGCAGCCGGTAAGCTTTGCATGATGTGAACATGTTTCGAGAGCCCGAAGGAAAAATCGATCGGAAACAATTTTACTTGATACATTTTTTTTACGTGTTCGTATCTCTATATAAACGTCGCTAATCGGGCGTGTGCGTGAAAGAAAGAAAATACTCACGCACCGAACAAAAGGAGGGGCAGCCGGCAATGCACGACATGCGTCAAAAATAAAACTAGGAGTGAATAATGGAAACCTTTCACGAATCAATGGGGTGAAGTTCGTTTGTCGGGGGGAAAGATGTGCCGTAGACAGTACGACGTTGTCTTTAGTAAAAATGAACAGGATGTGGTGCACTTAGCGAAATTCAATACTGTGTAATTGGGTAATTCACATAGAACTCTATTTATGGTCTCTTGTAACTCCATTGACGTCGTATTAGTTTCAACTGGTGGCACTATACCCGGTGTCTTAAAAATGAAGTGTAGAAATCATGGCATGTTTGCGTTTTTTTTCCTCGCTAATTAAACGCCGTATCACCTAAAATCTTTTGGATTCAACTCCTACTGACTGCGCCACAAATTTGAATAGTTGTTACTCTGTCGTCTCTTATACGAGATTAAAAAAATTGAGGCAAGAATACTAATTAACAACAAACAAATTCAGGTTATGATCCAGTATAAACAGAAAATTGCTTGCAATATAGATTTTACATTTGCCCTATTTATCTTACAATTCTCTTCTTCTAGAACACTTTTAAATGTAGAAGACCATTTACCTGTCATAACTAAAACCAGAAAGAGATGTTGACGTTGTTCTGAACAAAGAATTGAGAAACGTACAACAACAATTTGTAACGCTTGTGCCATACCTTTATGTCCGAACTATTTCACACCATATCAAACATAATTTTATGATTTATTTATGACTTAGATTCATATATTTAGTATGATTTAATTTCAAGTATATGTTTCCTGCCTTGAATACTTTGTACGACTGATACATACGTGTCCCAGTAGAAAACGCTAATGGGACATGTATGTCCCGGCTTATTTCTTATTATAGAGAGTTTAATTTTGTTTTCATACAATATACATATATGTATAGCCACATTGTTTTTTTCAGAAAATAAGTAAATTTTTGTTAAAATAAAAAACTCGTATTTTTGAGGTTACTTTTAATTTGGGACATATAGGACGCATTCGTCGCGAAGTAAGCAGTTTTATCTATCGTAATGCTGAAGACTTTTGCTCTGATTTGTATGCTCGTGTGCAAAATGTATCCTGTGTGTGTTCTTTGGTCGTTACGTGATCTGAGGCCCCAGAGAGCGGTGGTTGGACAGCTCTGCTGTGTTTTGGATGAGTATCGGAACTTTCAGATCCCAATAAGCCCAATGATAAGTATTATGTAGGTCGTTTTTTATGATTTCACAAAGCTTGACCAGACCAAGGATCCATACGTAAGTATAGGTCGCAGAAACATGTTGTATAACATACAAGTACTTTGATGCTAATGCTCAATCTGCTCTTCATATACAAAAATGGATGAACGACGGGCTTCGATGCTAAGAATCTTGACACTGTTTCGGGGTTATGTTGGTCAAAGGCTAGTCTGGAGCCTACGGTCATTCAGAGATATCTTACGCTTCGGCTCCACAGAAGGGGAGTGTGGCCCACAGAGATGTTCTCCGAGATAGTAATGCTCTCGGAGAACATCTTTTTGGGCTACACATTAGATATGGTTTAGAGGAGTTCACATAAGCTGGTCAGAGCGTTACGTAGACTACATTGTTGCCCGCAAACATACTCACTTGAGTTTGTGACTCGCTTGGGAGGTCAGAAACGGAAGTCAGGAACAGATCCCGCGCTAGGAGAGAGCGGACTGGACTGGGGATTCGACAGGAGAAGAGGAGGAAATATGGTAGGTTATCCTAACTGCAAACGTCCTGTTTGAAAGATAAGATTGGGCAATAGCAACGAGGTCGATGTTAAATCTAAAAGTGACCATCTTATCTAGAAATCCATTGTGCTAGACAGAATCAAATGCGCTTGCGATGTCAAAAAAACGACGCTAGTATATTCACGTGTCTCTATTGCGTATCTTGATTCCCCGCAAGGCGATGAGGTTCGTCTTAGATTATGTTATTTCCGAAAAGCTCTTTTTTGAGAAGATTTAGGATTATGGCTTCTACAAGCTTGGATAGATTGGAAAGTAAAGTTGTTGGTCTATGGTTTGCTGTGTAATTTGCACGATATATGCCAACTACAGGTACTAGCTAATAATTAAGTACTGGTAGGAACATATGCCGCTTACACCCTACCTATCGATCAACAGATTTCGAAAGGGAGCGAGGAGGAGAACCTCCGTATCTTCTCTTACACTCGCACTGATAGGAAACTTTTTACCCCAGCTGTACATAATATAATATACCGTTCTAAAAATATTTACCAATTAATTAGGAAAGTCATTCACGATTAAAGGTCATAAAATCATTAAGCAAAATCACCCCATTGTAATAGGACAAATAATGTATCTATTTTGTGACCTTTATGTACTTATCTTTCAATTCCTGAAATTTCCACTTGTAGGTCAATAAAACAACAATTAATTTAATACCAATTTATTCCGGAACATATAATATTATCTTTTCGTTAATAAGACTTCTTCAGTAGAAGAAATATTTCAGGAATTGTAAGATAAATAGGACAAATGTAAAATCTATATTGCAAGCAATTTTCTCTTTATACCGGATCATACCCTGAATTTGTTTGTTGTTAATTAGTATTCTTGCCTCAATTTTTTTAATCTCGTATAAGAGACGACAGAATGACAACTATTCAAATTTGTGTATGGTCTTTTTCTTACAATTTTTGCATTTTGCCTTCCTAAAGCAATCAAACTTTCTGCTAAATCTACCAAAAAGATCAGAAAAGGAATGTTAGAACGTTGACGGGATTCTTTATAAATAATCCACGCATTCACGACAGTAGTTAGTAACAATTTGTAGAACACCTTTTTCCACCATTTCATGGACTTGCGGTGTATATCGTAGAGACCAGTTAACTGGTCTGATAAGTCGCCTCTCCCATATACATATTATAAAATTCTATAGCTTTGACTATAGCTCTTTTGAGTCCCTCCATAAACACGCGGGGGTACCAGCCTCATTACGCGCAGTTTCAGTATATCCGCGAGAACGCTTTTTCTGTGGAAATTTTGGCATATCTTTCCATGTCGAAATACAAGTTCCGACAGCAGCAAATGGTAAAGTGTTCTGTAAAGAAACTGACGTGAAGAAACAATCAAAACAAAAAAAACTTTTTTTCTTACTGTACTTGTCAGTCCTCTAGATACTCGACGAAGTCATCCATATAGAAAATTTTGTTCGCATTTTCCGGTTTTTGAGGAGTATTGAAATATAATTTGCTAAGCAGTAATTTGAAGCGATCTCTTGAAATTGCTATTTGCATAGCTTCATTCCCTAGACTCCTATTTGAAGACCAGTAATGATGAATAGCTGGAATTTTATTATACGACATAATTAACAGACACCCTATTAAAATCATAACTTCATGTGAATCCGTGTGTTGTTGCTTTTGCCGAGATTTTTGTTGCAATATATCAAGTCTTTCATTGGACAATATAATTCAGGAGGCTTTTGGAGAACAATTTCAAGAAAATATCAACGCTAGAAGAATTTTGATAAACATTATGTCTCTGGGTACTGTGACACCTGCCGGTGGAAAATGCAGTGAAACTGATCTAAACTCCTGCATATTTTGGTACAGAAAAAAACCAGAACACCGATACATTAGCCAGGCACATTGCTAAAGCAGAAAAATGATTACTACTAGTGGGGGATCGCACGATAGGAAGCTGTTAAGTCTCTCCTGTAGGAATCCATCAGAAGCAGAACTATAGGAACATAGTTATTTATAATAGGAAACATCTAAGGCTAGGGGGGCATCAGCATCTGAAAAAGTACTTGTGTAACTTAGGCCATGCATCCGATCCCACTTATCAAGGGGAGAATAAAGCTCACATTGCGAAACATTTTGAAGTTTGCAGAGGACCTTTTGAGGAATTGTAACGAAGGAACGCAATAGGTCCACCACTTGCAACTACAATAGTATATACTGATTTGCACGTTTTCCTGTGTTTTTCTTAAGTGCTTTTTTTTCAACTCTTGAAATTTCAGAGATGGTGTGGTTCTAATAAATTGACCTCACCTATGTATGAGTAGATAAATGTCAATAATTTTCTTCATTCATTCATTCTTGATGACTTGACGTATTATTTAAAGAATAATACGAAACATAGTTCTAATAAACTCCGTTAACTATATTCAACATTCTCCAAAAGGTTGAGAGTTGTCTTCCTTAATGGCGCCAAAATGAGGAATGGCGAATACATTAACAGGTATTGTAGAATTGAGGTTATACAACCGCAACTGCTATGATACATGGCACGCATGTAGATAAATAGGGGGCGCAGCTGTTCCAGCGCCAGTATCTAATAGACGAGCGGGCAGAAATTAGTCATGCCATGTGAATCGATTGCATTAATACAACGCCCCATACTCCTAGCAGCCTCGGTACAATAACATGTATATATACTGTTCCTTTTTTGTAGGTACTGAGTAATTAGGTAAATGTTGTGGTTTCTGGTGATAGGGATTGACTTTTACGTAGTTTAGGTAGATGTCAACATACATACATATACATAAAATTAGTTGTTTCGTATTGAGTACAGCTTGAGGACTATTAAATATGAATTGTAAAACTGTTTGAAAATATACCCGAATAGCTCCGACTACGTTACTTTTATAGAAAAATTATAAATTTGTTCAGCAGAAAATTCTGCATTCCACCTACAAAAAGAATCGGACATCCCTTCCGTAATAAAGTTTACACTCTCTGCATATACTACTGTGCTTCGCAGGGGTTCATTTTGTATACTGTATGACAAAGGCGGAAAGGCAAGTCTCACACATCGTACAATACACAACACGCACCGAAAACGTAAAGCACTTGACGTCTGAAAGCCGGACCCCGCCCCACTCACCAGAACACCGTGTAGCAACAAAAACATTAATATCCAGAAGGCCGTAAAACGTTTACGTTCCGAGCTGTGCGCTCTCTTTTGTTGCATGGCGAAACTATGAATCATTTTCTTGTTCAGAATATCAAAAGCAAAGTGAATGGTGTACAAGATAACATAAACAGGCGGACGTTTTCATCTCTTCTTACTACCAATACGTAAAAATGTTTTTATCACTCGGACTGGATTCTATGGCGTTAGTGAATATGAAGGATCAAGCACAAGCGACTGGATTAAAACAGAGAAGCTGGCTAAGGTTATTAAATCTCGTAGGGCTTGTGAAAGCGTTTGGAATATGTTTAGTATATTGTCGAAAAATATAAAGGATATCATGATTTATTGCGAAACACTTAATATCTGGTACCTATAATATGTTTCCACCAGCGTTACTTATCGCATGTGACTCAGCGTTCTATCTATGTACTACTTGCCTTCACATTTCCAACAACTCTTGCTTGCAGTTTTCAATGATACATTAGTGAGTAACAGAAACGATCCCATTAACTTCTTCTTTTATTGCAATTATATGAGGATCAGTACCACCCACCATCATTCCACCGATACCTTATCTGTGACTCAACAAAACCAGTTTAACCCTTTGTATACCGACGATGCTTACAACTTCCGTTTTTTAATCATCCCAAATAAATGTGATTGCCTTATTGTCTTTCCACTTAAAATAACTGATGTCAGTATTTGACACTCTCCAGTCGAAGTCACCTCTTTTCAATTTCTTATCGTGTTCTATGTATTTGGGATTTCCTATTCTATTGCTACGTATGGTTCCACATGCTAAGGTTTTTTCCAGTTTAAATTTTTCTAATAATTTTACTGAGGTAAGAAAGTTGTCAAAATGTATTAGCCTTTCTTTGCTCCATTCTTTTTCAGTTAAGAACAATACTACTCTTTCTCCAAGATTATAATCGGCAAATTTTTGGTCAATTACTTGGTTTTTCCCTTGGTATACATTAAACTGTTTGACAAATCCATCTTGATCTGATAAACACTAGATCTTGTAGTCCATTTTCACCGATTTTATTGGATTGTACTGCTTCAAGCAACTTCTTCCTTTAAGCTTGATGACAGATTCATCAACAGAGAGTGCTCTTGTACCATAACAATCAGACTCAAATTGTTGTTTAGAGTGTTGATGGAAGGGTGTAGTTTATACAGTTTATCTTTATATTCTTTGATCAATAAACTGTTATCATTAACATGCAGAGTGACAGTTGACAGATTTGTTTTACGCCTGAGCTAGCCTAACGTAAATTTGCACGAGTTGGTACCTTACATGATCGACAGTATTTCAATGGTCTACAACAACTCCAAGCCGATACGGGGTTAAGGTTTCCATTGTAATTCCATGTTTAATATTTTGTAGACATATGAGCCTTTGTTCAATCATTATTGGCAGAAAACTATCAATTTCAAGTTAGACTATCGTAACCCCAAAGTGCACTAAACATTTTATCGATTGTAGTAGAACTGCAATATCATCTCATGCATTGTTATTACACATATGTGCCTCGTTCCCAAATCAAGGTTACCAGATTTCCACATTTTTGAAAACCGAAAGGTGCAAAAGTTCAGAAAGAAACCAATCTGTCTCAGTAATTTCTTTGAACATAATGAATATCAAATTTTTCCATTGTTGCCAAATCAGAAGTATTTCAGAAAAACTTTTGTGTTTCATATGATACTTGTGCGCTTTTAATTCTAAGCGAGATGTTGACTTTCGTTTTCGACTTATGGCAAGCAATTACCTTAAAAGTCCTTACATTGTTTAGGTTTTTTCAATTATTATG
Organism: Holotrichia oblita; assembly: GCA_023690525.1. Lineage (NCBI taxonomy): Eukaryota > Metazoa > Arthropoda > Insecta > Coleoptera > Scarabaeidae > Holotrichia > Holotrichia oblita. Next base: position 200,116,083 of record CM043016.1, read on the forward strand.
TGCAGAACCTTTTTCGCCAGTAGCACAGCTGGATACAGTGCTAACCATGACCGCAAAGTTATCAATCTATTTCATTACATATATTTTATGATATTTCTGTTTCGATTTATACTTCGCCTTTTATCAGTGTTTTTTTTTGCATAATATTGTTGAGTTGCCCTCACAACTGACGGCTGGTATAGTAATTGTCGAGATAGAACTTTCCATCTACATCGACAGGAGCTTCTAGTAGGCTCATACAAAAGTTGAAGACCTGTCTAGGGTTATCTGGTATAGCTACATGATTTTTTTTCGCCATATATTTTAAAGTCGCATGTGTGCTCCTCCAAATCACAAATTTTGTACAATTTTACTCTCCATTTAGGGAATTCATTAAAAGGTCTTGTCAAAATAGCAACCAACCTCTCCATGGTGCTATTAATATCGATTCCAACGCTGGATCTAGGAGAACTGGTTTCCTTCAACTGGTTACAGATAAAATTTATTCAGTTTAAAAAATGTTAGCAACGGTGTTCTTATTATTTGACAAATGATAACATTTCAGCGAGGTGGCAGACCTGCCACACCTTATTGTTCCCGAAACGTGTCTATTACCAAACATGTCAGAACATGGCAGACTATCCATTCTCTTTTTTAATTTCTTTGGAATTAATGTTCTTCCATTTAAATAACATGAATCAATGACCAAGAAGAGGACACCCAAGATATTCAACAGCAAATTAATTTGTCTCTGTGTCCATAATGGCCATCTTGTCCGGAAAATTTAAGTCTTCAAGTACTTCATTTTCAGTCTTGCCCTCTTGACTCGATACTTAATCAAGTAGCTAGTATTGCTTAGTTTATGGAGGTACACTGAATTACATCGAGTTTGTAAATGAATGAACTGACGGTAAAAATCTTTTGAAGATAAAGGAGCTGCTGAACAATCAGTTTCATAGACCTTAGATTCCAAATTGTTGCATTTGGTCGCACGTTTGATACTGAATGGGCACTCCATTTTATATAGCTTGTACCAAAACTGCGTTTCATAGATTTCTTTGTTTGTTACTGAACGATATAACAATGTGAGTGAATCTTTTGGAAATCAAGTAGTAAGTTCCTGAATCAAGAGTTTCAAGATTTGCCCCTGTGAGATCTTCGGCTGCTCTAAGGCTGGAACCGCAGGTCCTTTCGCATTCTACGTTCTGCGAAGTGGCAGGACTCCCTATCTATGTAGCCGCACAAATTCCAAAACGCCTAGTCATAGCGGCCAATAGGCGATCGCGTCTAGGATATGCCTTGTGGTGATGTGAGGTGGTGAATTGTCTGGGTCCAGCTCAATGAGATACCGAACCAATAGGTTCTTCGACCATGCCACCTTTACAAGGGTGCTTATGACTGGCACCATCACATGTTCGCTCAGTTTATAAATACTTAGGTCTCTGCACTTATAAATGTTGAGATCAAGGAGAGGAATTAGTTGTGCCAATTTCGGTACCACATCAAATAGGCTATTAAATGTTTCTGCATAATTAATATTTTGATTAAGTAATTCCTGTAAGTGTTACTATATCGCTGTCTATTTAGTTATTATAAGGGATCCTCATTATAAATATAAACTACCCTTAAGGACACTGCTATTTTAATACATCGTACACGACAAGCTCGGCTCAATACTTTTATACAGAAATGTATTCAAACTAGCTAATGAGGATGTTTGCTTGAGCTCTCCATTGTTCAAACCTGTTCCAGTTCTATTTTTACCGCACTTATACATATAAAACAGTCTGCTATATTGAAATTACGCCCTTGCGTTCGCAGAAAATAATTGTCGTTATCTCAGGTTGCCTTACTTTTCTTAATTAAGATAGTAAAACCGGCATCGCTGGATACACACCTACATCGTTGCCATGTACGTACAAATTACCATTACTAGAGCTAACCAGCACACGAGAACATTACTTGCTACAGGAAAATGCATAAGGATAAAAGCTAGAAGCTGTAGATGTTGCACAATAGTATTATCGTGGCGCTGCGGTCGATATTGTCATTTCCTTGTTTTAAAACTCACCGCAATACAGTTGCTAGAAATAAGACTAAATCGGTTTAGGTTGCCTGAAACGCCGAACAAGGTTGACAGCGGTAGTATGGATTTATAATGTGAGAGAAGAGTAGAAACATGCATGGGTAGTTAAACATTTTACTCGAACTATCATACAGATACATCAAATTCCACATATTAACTTTGAGATTATATCTCTCAAGAGCTTAAAAGCTGAGGTAGGGTACCAAAGTTGTTTGTCGTTATCCTTTATTAAGGTTCTAGTATACTGGTGGTAACATTTTATTTATGTTAAGTCATTCAAATTAATAAATTATGTCGACAATGTTAACGGTCTTCACTCAGAATTGTGTATAATTCACCTATGTTACACCCATACAATGCTAATAATTATCATCAGAAGAGAGGGAAGCACCAACACCATCCCAGCTAGAAAGTCATCTACGCCACGTTAATGCTTGTTTGTTAATAATTCGACGCTGTACGTTATATTTAGATATGAAGTGCCACTGTGAGTAAAGTTTTAATTAATTTTAATTAACTCACACATAACGCAATGTATTGTATTACTCTTTAGTGGTATTTATTTCATATATGTGAGTTTCTAACGTAAATGGTTTTAACTATGAATGCTGAGAGACACAACACAATCCCTAGCAGCATATTTTGGGAAACAGTATAACCAAAGCAATATTTAATTAAGAAACTCTTCACATACTGACCTATACAGCTGTCGATTTCTTTCCGCCTGAAAAACGGGAAAAAAACTTTATCTGTAAGGTAGGCAACGCCCACGAACTGATCCCACCATATATGAAGAAACACAATATACGTTTTCGAAAGGTTTAATTACTCGATCCAACCGTAGTAGACGCTCCACACCGTCGGCTGTATCGATCAATCTTGTGATGTGAAACGGCCCGTACATTTAATTCGTAATTTGTAATTTCGTATGTGTATACGGGCCTAGTGGGTGGTTGGGCGATACACACGTTCTGATTTATCTTCCTTTTATGAATTTGATTCGTAGCAGCCTCTAGTTGCTGTAGATCAGGTAGGTATGTTTTGAGCGATGTTCATGTTCCACACTTTTATTCTTTGGAGTATTAATGAAGCTAGAATGGAAGATAATTTTGGCATTTTCAATTTTTGTCGGGACTGTGTATGTTTATTTTATTTGTGTTTCTGCAGGAGCTTGGAATTTATTGACTGTCTGGAATTGTAATTTGATTATGGCAATATTTAGTTATGTGTTAACGTAGGTGATAAGCTAGTAGAAACGACACGTCAGCTGAATGCTCCATACGGCAGTGAATGCTCACATCCCAACACTATCTCCAAATGGTATTATTTGGAATTATTTCAAATAAGGTGGTACAGAAATCGCCATGCAGACGAAAGAAGGACAACCTCCAAACCCAGTTAATCCGAGATTATTAAAAGCCATCACCGAATGTCCGGTGGGGAATCCTAAAACATGACTGACCCTATTTTTTCTGAACTTTTCGAGTCAAAACGAGGACCATAAGACATTATTAAAACGCATCTTCAGTTCAGAAATGTTTTGGCAAACTGAGTGTAAAGAGTTGATGATGCTCAATCGATTTTAGACGAGTATGGTGCCGAATGGGACATACGATCTGAAAATGACTTAGATGTTTTGCCGCAGGCGCCTAGGCCTTAGCCCATATCCTGCTATGTTCATATACCACACGCACATAATAAGTATGTGCCTTGAAACTGTCACCCACTACCTCACCGCCCGCACGAGACCGACACCTCGCGGAGAGGCCCGGCGAGCAGGAGGGCTCCTCTCTCCCGTGCTACCCATGTTAGACAAGTTTCCTTGTCAACGTTGGACGGGTCACCGCTGGAGACGCTTTAGCGAACTCCTACCTCACATCTAACCCCACGGGGCCTAGGCCTCGTTGCGGATGGCAACTATCGGCCAAGCGTGGGAAACGGAATCTGGCCGTGAGGTACAACTAGAACGCCCGTGAATTAAGCCTGAACTACGGGGACGGCCGGGCCGAAGCCCTACCCCAAAATGCCAACCGCGCCAACTCTTTCGCCCCTCCGGCGATCAAGTATCCGCGGCAGCTACAGTGAAACCGTAGGGTCCCAGAGTCACCGAGTTGTTTTAGGATGAAACCAAAGGTTTCCCCAACCAGACAACCAGCGGCCGGACTACTCCTCGGCGAACCGACTTTTATCCTCCCCTACTATCTTCGCCAAATTCTCTCGCCACGCCCGTTTCCCTGAGTGTGGCCACCAAGGATGGGGTAGTGCAGCTGCAGAGTTCTCTAGGTAAACGCCGTAGGGTGCCTCACTTACCCACCGTATATTCCGATGGTTAGCGACCGGACACCGGAGCGTATGCCCATGCCTACGCCCAAGCATCCTCCCCTATATACGAAGTCTACTCCCGCCACGCCCGTTGCCCTGAAACTATGAAATCAGGGATTGGGTAGTGCAGCCGCAGAGTTGCCGAATGGGACAATCTGCTAAGTGTCGATGAGACTTGGGTCTACTAAGAATGGCCACAGACCCGAAATTCTGTTTCCGAATGACAGCTTCCTAACCAGCCACCGCCAGAAGTCGAGCGTACCGAAATTATATTCAAAAAGGCCATGGCATATTGACTATCTCAAATCCGGTAAATCTATCAACAAACTATACTACATTAACCTTCTTGATGTGGCCAATGCTGATTCATTCCAGCCCATAAAGCAAATGTTAGTCTTGAAAAGATTTCTCAGCTGTGTTGGACGCTACTGTAACACTTACGCTATCCGCCCGATTTGGCACCCTCTGATTATTATTCTTTTTATAGGTGCTCATCTATATACCACAAAACGGTTTCGGTCCCACAAACAAAGTTATAACGGCGTTCCTTGCTAATAGGTTACCTTCTTCGTTGCCGCTGATTCCAGTGTGTACTGGTACCCAGAACAATGCAACTCTGTTTGTTGAGTTGTTGAGTCTGAGTTGTTTAGTCCGTTGAGGCACTCCCAGACTAATTTGAGCTGATGATGTTAGAACTCAGCTTTGCTTTGGATAGTTACTATCCAGGTTCAGTTGAACGCATCTTGCAATGGCATTGATCTCCGCTTTCATTTATTTTTTTGTCGCTTTTAGAACCACCCACATACCAGTTAATGGTGTTTTCTCTCAGGGAGTAGGTGGAGGATTCTCCCACTCCTCCATCACCTTGCTGCTTGGGAAGAAATAGAAACATACTTCATGTACCATGTTCTATACCTCTATCTTTCGCAGCAGTCACACAATTAATTTCTATCAATATTGTGACCTAAAATTAAATGGGCACTGACTTTTTCAATTTTGGATATATCATAATGTGCCAGTGATCACATTGCAGTATTACATCCGTATTACTGTATAAATGTGTCACAATGACCCTTGTCACTGTGTGTACACCTCATCACTGATGATATTTTCTAGTATTCATAAGAATTGTCTTCTAAAATGTGGTTTGTCTCCTAGAGCTTCTTGTAGAGCTCCACCTAGTCAGGCAGAGATATACACACAATGCTGGTCCAACTCCATTTAGCCATTTACTGAGATAGATATATTTATTTGAGTTGATAGATATATACAATTAAAAAAAAAAGGTATGCACTACAAACAACAAATATCGCCAAGAACATCAAGCATCAATATATAGACAAAACACACAACTAAACGAAGAATTTATCCAGTGTGCAGCAGCATTTGGCAACAAACAGATCTGCCAGTCTACGCTTAAATTGTTTAATAGTAATTGCAGATTTTATCTCGGTGGGAAGCATGTTGTAGAGTTTACAGGCAACATTAAACAAAAAAAAAGACATATCTTGTAGCTCTATACGAGCCCGGATGCAAAATCTATTTAAACCGTGTATGATACTCATGGAATAATTCCAACCTTTCAAAAAACGATTTATATTTATAAATGTACGAACATAATTCTAAAATAAATATTGAAGGTAATGTTAACATTATCAATTTTTTAAACACATCTCTACACGACTCTTGAAAACTAGTGCCACACAACACGCTAATAGCACTCTTCTGCAACACAAAAATCCGCTGCCAGTTCCCACTATCCCACACAATAATGCCGCTCAATAGAACCCGTTGACTGCAGTGTTTAGACATAAATCTAAGCGCATAACAAACCTTTCGCAGATCTTCACAAAGTAAGTCAATATGAAGTCCAAATGTCAGGGTGGCATCAGACAGAACACCCAACAGGCTAGCATCATCCGCACAAAGCCCTTTCTTTTAATTGAAAGAAATTGTAATGGGTTTTTGTGTCATTTAAACATAAATTATTTTTGTTAGACCAAATTTTAACTCTTTCATAAACATTATTGATTTGTTGGCACAATACTTTTGAATTTTTTCAGTAATAATTATAGCATAAAAACTTAAACGAATATTATTACGCTTACATAAAAAAAGATAAGATAAAAACAAAGAACACTATTATAAAGAGCAAATAAAAACGGCCCCAACACTGATCCCTGAGGTACCCCTTGAGTTAAATTAGCTATATTACTAGTAACTGAGCTTCCTATTTTGATATATTGAGTCATGTTTAAAAGATAAGATTTTACAATGTACAACAACATATACGAAAGTAAACAGTAATTTAACAAAACAAAGGATTTCTTCGTAGAATCCAGGAGAATTCCCTGGATGATTGCTTCCTTGGAAAACCCTGGACATGCCATACGAGCAGTATCAGGTTTGACAATTGAGCAGCATGCCTAAAAGGGAACATTAAATGCGGTAGGATAATGATTTTGTCTTCTGCGGTTAATATGAACGAATTTAAAAGACTGGTAACTCATTATCTAACGGATGCCATTTCCTCCTCCTGTTCAACAATATGTCTGATTAATACTAAGGCTTGTTTGTTTAGTGTGTTTTCGGTCTTTTGGTGTTTTGGTTCTTCATTCTTTGTTAGAAAATGACTAGACATTTTTGGTGAACTGTTTTCCATTGCTTAGTATCTGATGATTAAAAAGAAATCCAAGAATTGACGACTGAACTTAATGAGTTACTCCTATTTCTTGTTTGATTTAAAGACTTGATAAAGCCACTGATCTATCGCTATATCTATCCTCATTAATCTCTCTTACATCGGATAGAGTTATTTCCTTAATATGTTCACAATCATATTGTGCGAAATAATTATTCAATCTGATCGTATTACTTCCATATTAATGTCTGAGCCATTAGCAAGAAAACTATAAATTAATTGTTCCAAAACGATGCTAGGAATAGTAAACGTCAGTAGGGTACATAGAAAGGATAACCTATCGTGCTTAGGCTAGGCCTCGCAGGATTATCATCGGGGCAACGGCGTTATCTAGTAAAGGGATCATGTATACCGTAAATTACAAAGGGCATATTGTTCCTACCGAGCATGCACCCACCTACCCACCTAAAATTTCATTTGTCCATCTTCCATATGGCGTTGTGCCGCTCGCGTTATTAATGGTTTCGAGATGTTATCAATCGGTAACCCCCCGCTTGGAAATTTAACCGTTTTCTGGGTAATTAGGAGTCCGACGACTGACCGGACTATGTTGGTCTCCGTTCGGACGTTCCACTCGTGAAATATGAACAAAAATTCTCTCCCTGGTCTCTTTCACTGTGAAGCGAATATAAAAATAAAAAGAAAATAGCAGTCACGCGTTTAATTATCTACGGTTTTATTTGTAAATATCCGGTTTCACTCGCTTTTCTTTTTTTTGTCCTAATTTAATCTTTGTGTACTTCGCTAATTTGTTTTTTTTGTGGATAAAGCGGCTTGATTAATGGTGGTCGTTGATCCGACGAGATATGATTATACGACAGGTTATTATACTAACTCGATAAAATTGTAAGTCGGAAACAGGAAGCTCATAATGTCATCCAAAGAAAATCATTTTTATATTACTATTTTGAATATCTTGCACGACCCTGTATGTATAAATGTCAGTTGATGGAATAACGAGCTTTCCTGTGCCTATACGCGAGTTACACATTTTGTTAAACAAAAGCTCAGTAATCTATGATTCATTTCGAAATCGTGCTCGATATGTATGGATTTCTTACCGCAGCCTAGCACTACGAATAAAGAACTTATTGCGTGAGATTTCGTAACGTGCAAGAGGTATTATTGTTGTTCTGCTCAGACTACCCAAAGCGCCACCACCACCACCCCACAGCTAACACACCGGTATACACATTATTCAAAACGCTACAATACGAGTTCACCCTACAGGTAATGGTTCTCAACATATATACACAAAGGTGCATATATGAATGATATATGCTAACACATAGCAAGCACAATTCACACTCCTGAAATGCTGAAGCGATATATTTCCCGTTGTAAATTGTAAATTACGTTCGCGACTGCACGTACACAATCGCTCAAAACAGTACTAACGCTCGTATAATTGAAATTGTTTATTAAATTATGTTAATGGTCTCGTGGTTGTAGTAGGTACAACACACAACAATTTGTACACCTTAGGTGTAGTGAGACTACGACAATTCAATATATCTACTCTGCGATAGTATTGATTTGAAATTATTCAGCATTTTGTTTATATAGGAACAATTGACACAAAAACAAGATTGCCGTTATATATTTTGAGATGTCACGAAACTAGAGAAGTTAGAGTTGGCAGCATTGCATTCGTAATTACCACCATCCTTAAGTAGGAAACTCTGACTGTCAGTTGAGTCGCTGCTGTCATAGAGCATACACCTACTAGATATGATCTATTATCGAAATATGGACTTGTCAAGACAATATGTACGCGCAATGGACCATTACAATTTTGAGATCTGTTTAAGTGAACAACAAAGCCTTGAACGATTACAACTCATTGAAAGTCCTTTGCAAGCAACTGTCTTTCATTCTAGATTAATCGATTTAAAAGAGGACGGATTTGGTTATAAAAAAAGAACAAGTGTAATCGAGTCGGTTCGTCCTATCATAATTATTATGAGAACTTATAGACATAACTTATTTTCTCACACAAAGCATCAATATGTTTCCAAATAGACTATGAAATAGAACAGAACATGTAATATTTTACAAAGTATTAGCTACTATTCTGTATATAACTTTCCTTTGTTACAATGTTTGCAATTTTTTATAGTTTAGTGGTTTTTCTGACGAACGTAAAATAAAGTTACCGAAAGCTTAAATGTGTTTTTAAGTCGTCCAAAATCTCATAGTTAGGCCGCTATGACAACGAAACCTTCCACACAATAGCTATAAATATCGTAAAGTAAATTAAAAATATTAAAGGGCCCAATATACCACCCTGTGATGTTCAGCACCCTGGGGAAAATTGTTTCGGTTTGATGCGGTAGCTGAACAGATTGAATTCTGTTTGTTAAGTAGGACCAAACCAAGAGCTAGCAGTTCCCCCTAATTCCGTAGCGTTCGAGTTTTTCAATTTGTCTTGAGTATTCGATAGTACCGAAAGTCTTTTTTAGCTCTAATAATATACCGTATGGTATCTTTCTGTCTTCTAGAATTGCCAAAGTAGGCTGTATGAAGTCGAATAGAGCGATGAGGATATTTTTCCTTTTCAAGAAATCAGTTGGGGTGATTGATAATACTGTGTTTGGAAAGAAAATCGTAAAGGCGGTTGTAAACAACTTTTTCAATGATTTTTGTTGTAACTCAATACTTTAAAATCTGTCGTTCAATTATTACAAGCTTTATGAAACCTCAAAAGTTCCAATAGTATCAGTTCCCAAAACTTTAAAAGAATTCAACATTTTCAAACGTCTAAACTAATTTTGTCTTCTGTTTTAAAAACAAAAGTTTAGAAAAAAATCATCTATTTTGAAGTGGAGTTTCAAAATTAAAACAATGTACTGAAACGTACTGAACCATATATGACTCTCGTAAACTTGTTTCGACTCTGCAAAAGTCAGTAAGGTAACCGGGTCCGGCTAAATTCCAGTAATTGCCTATGTAAGGCTCATGGCAGCGTATGTGTCATGGAATTAAGGCATAAAAAATCTAATAAAAAATTACAATTTGTATGCTAATTAGTTGAGAAAACAAAACTCTCACCCTCTATGAATTTTGATCAATTATATTGAACCATTGAATATACTATTAAACAAAAAAATGTTCAAGAAATTTCAAAACAGAAATCCTACATTTAAATTTTACAATATTACAAAATTTCAAATTTATTCAGGAATTGACGTGTTAATCAAACTGATAAAAGGTCTGGTAACCCTAGTCTACTTAGGTGGGTTTATCAATGTGAGGATAAAAATTTTAGGTAAGTAACTGACAGATAAAGCCAACTGGCAGATAAATTTTAGGAACTACAATGGTTTATCCTGCAGATAACTTCTATTTGTCACTCAATAAACCTTTCATTGTAATTATCTTACGAATAAAATTTTATCTGGAAGTTAATTTATTTATCCTCACATTGATAAACCTACCCTTAGACAGATAATTTGAGTTTCATCCAAAGCTTAGAAGAACAATCTAGAGACAAATCCCACAGTCACCAATAAAAGCCATCATCATTGTCAGTGCTCATAATCATTCAAGAACCACACCAATAATATACCATGAACGCCTACTACAGGTTTTTTTTTTATTTTATATTGTAGCATTTTCCAACCTTGCCCACTAGAGGACATGGTTTTGGAATCAGTCCATGATTACAGGTATTTTACGATTAAAAAGATTGACGGATGACTTGCGATGAAATTAGGTCTTGCATTTAGAGAATCGCTGACAAGGTCCGATAGATCTTTTTTCATTGGACTCGTTTGCAGGGTGATTTCCAACAGTATACCATGAGCACCTATTACATTCATGTATGATCAAATTTCATTAAACGTCATGGTATACATTCTAATACCTTGCATGGTCGAGGGTACTGACTCCGAAATGTAAATTGCTTTCTAGAATATACGTTTTAATTGATAAATGTGTCCGCAGTTTCTCAACGTACTGCAATCCGTTGCAGTATTTGCAGGTGCCTCCTATTCGAGAGGGTATCTGATAGAATTTCAACATTCCTTGAACTGCTGAAGATATATTTCACAGTGTAATATATATCCTCTAACTTACCGTTAATTTAACCTTACTAACGGTGACAATCATGTTTTCTTCTATCGATTCTATCTTTTAATTTTGTTTTAATGTCTGTTGTATTTCTCATTTAAATTATCCTTAAATTGATTATTAATAATCTACCTAATTTCACCGTCCAATTTCTTCACGTCCACAGATACTAACTACAGCTTAATGAAAATCCACGTGAAATATTTTTTAATCCGCAGGGCAAAATCGTTTAATCAACGTGTAGAAGTATACCCGAAAGTTCTATCGACATTATGTCGCACCACGTCACCGGGAAAGATAATAAATTACCGGAAGATTCGTTAGTATTACATTGAATCAATGTACGGAGGTCATTCAATTGGTTAGTTGACGGTTTTTGCGGCGGATCTCGCCGAAGCAGCTGGCATCGACGGACGATAAGGGCCACAGGAGTGACCGAGA